>PVHY01004781.1:0-34663 GCA_004024945.1 Uropsilus gracilis | reverse complement strand
TCATACGATCCAGCAATTCTATTCTTAAATACCTAGTATAAAAGGAAAATTTAGATCCACACAAAAATTTGAATACTCACAGCATCTTATTATTCAGAAGAGGCCCAAAGTAGAAATGATCTCATTGTCGATCAGTGATGAACAGATAAATAAAATGTAGTACACCCATGCAATGGAACATTACTACACAATAAAAAAGGAATAAAGCACCAATATATACTATAAGATTTACCTGTTCTTCAAAACATTACATAACCTGTAAGAAGTCAGTCAAAAATAACTATATATTATATGATTATATTTATGGCAAATGTCTAGAACAGGTAAATCTGTGGTGACAGAAAGTAGATCAGTGGTTGTTTAGGGCTGGGTGATGAGTGTTGCTGGAAGGGATGGGAAATGATAGTTGATGAGCATGAGATTTCTTTCAGGGTAGATGAAAATGTCCTATAATTAGACTGAGAAAATGTGAGGGTGCTTGAACAACTGTGAGTATACTAAACCCCTTAATGGTGCACTTCAAATGGACAAGTTATATGACATATGAATTATATCTTAACAAGACTGATAAGAAATCAATTGATTTTTGAGTCAGTATGTGTGTGGGTCTATTTCTAGACTCTTCATTCTGTTCCATTGAATTATTTGTCTACCTGGTTTCCATTAATCACACTATCTTGATTATTATAATTCTATAAATTTGCAGCTCAGTTCTGCCACTAATGGCTACATTACCATGGGCAAGGTAAGTTGCTCCTCAGTTTCCTCCCCAGTAAGATGGGATCATTAACACATTCTTTATGTAGTTGTGAAGATTAAGCAACTTAATGCATATAAGCAATTAGAACAATCTAGAAAGGCGACATGAAAAAAACCCTGCTTTTTTATAGTAAAGCTGAGCGTGACCTAAGGTGTAATTTAGAAAACAAAAGAAACTGTAGCTTTAATTCACTGTCCCCACTTTAAAGATTGTCACCATCATCTTGACAGGAGCAACATGAGACTAGTCTTAGAATCTTTCATTTGCAAGTGGCATTGAGTGGCACAGACAGAGATCTAAGCAGTGAGAAGACAAGAGAGATTTCCAGGGTCTAAGGACACAGATTAATCAGCTCGAAAGGATTTTTACACGTTCATCCAATGTCATCAGTTTTGTCAGAGGAAGAAACTTGGTGGAAGCTGACACTACAAATGGCAGGCCTGGGCCAAGCACCAGGGTCCTGCAGTGCTGTCTGCACACAGAAGCGTATCACATCCCTGGCCTTAGCAGTCTGGGCAAGGCCTGATCAGAAATGGCTGATACTTACCATCAGAAACAGGCTGAGATAATAAATGTTAATGGAACTTTTTACATGTTTAACTAGCATTTACTAAGCTAGTGATTTTTTAAGCATGATTATATTAAGATAAACCAATTTTGACCCATAAAAATGACCATTTCATGTATGTTGATCTAATGCATTTTTTAATCTGGACAAAACTCCTTAAGGTACACGCTGTTATTTTATAGAGGAAGACTGAGGCACAGAGAGATAAAGTGACTTACCTAAGGTCACACAGCTGTTAAGTGGGTGAAACAGTTTACAAATCCAGGATATCTGACTCTAAAACCCATGTTTGGACTCGTTCTCTAGACACCAGCATGGTCCACCCACAGCTAGAAGACAGGGCCCTCCCTCCCACAGTCCATCTTCCCGCAGGGTGTTAGATCAACCCGAGGCCTCCTGGGGCTTTATCAAAAACAGCACGTGTCTGACTGACCTGTGATCTCATGCTGGTGAGGCTTCAGGACAACAGAAGAACTTGTGAGCACCAGGCATTGTGGTGGAGACAATGTGCTTCTCCAAACAGTAGCCACAAGAATAACAAACACCGCTGACTTCCACAGCACCAGAGTCTAAATATTGAAGCGGAGCATCCGCACCTCACTGCTGAGTGCTGATATTTCAGTAGAAAAAAGCCGACAATTAACTATTGTCCGGATCCCCCAGAGGGAAGATCTGAGGCTGTTTCTTGAGTTCTGCCGCCTTGCTCAAGCCCCCCTATCTGACAGAAGGCTTGTTTGATGTGAGTCAGACTGGGGGACCCCATACATTCCACTGTGTTCTTTACTGTCTATAGCAAAACAAAAAAAATAGGGTCGATGTGAAGCTACAGCTCCTTTAGCTTTCTAAAGCTAAAGATCCTAAAACTCTAGTGTCCTATTTCTGATACTCAGTTTCCTTTTCCTGGCTCCTGTGCTGTTTTAGTTCCATCCTCCTCTCTGTAGTCACTAGCTTCCTCCTCATGCTGCATGTACTTGCAAAGCTCTAGTCATATCTTCCCCTCTCCTCACTCTGCTTCGTGACTATTTAGTCTCGATTTCTGCTCCTAACAACTGAGTTCAATATCTCTTTACTCACCTTGCCTTCAGAGAATCTGGTCACCCTGACTTATGTCACGAGATACATCAGGTGTTACTGTCCAGCCAATCAGTAGCCTTTAAATCAAGTGGCCACCAGTAGTTCAGTTAGCTGGCGCGCTCCAAGACATGTGGCCTTTGGAGCAGGGGTGACAGTGGGCCAGTTCCCCTTGGGAAGGACCTAAGAGGCAAATGTCATGGTTGTGCCATCGCTGACATAACTGGTACAAAAGCTCAGCACAGAGGTTTTGCCCCCAAATTAGATTTGCATGGTCAGCCTAGAAAGGTGTCATAGTCAAGATCAAGACTCTGAGGAAGGAGCCAACGCGCAGACTCACACTAAATGGGCAGAATTCAGGCTGGGGTGACTGTTATGGCAGAGAGGAAGGTACAATTTCAGGTGAATTGAAGAAGAAACTCAGCCTCTGAAACATGGGATATAAAGAATGTGAAAGGAAGAAGATGTATGGTCCCATCATTCACTGAGAAAGAAAACAGGAGAACGGGCTTAAGAGATGAAGGAGAAATGGCTAGTTCTGTTCTGACACATTGAGACACAAGACATCCTGCTTGATTTACCAACAGGAAGTTGGTGGTTCACGTGAGAAATGTATGAAAGAAGTCGCATCTGGGAGGGTGGATATGAGAGTCCTCAGTAAGTTGGTGATTGAAACCATAGCTGGATGATTTCACCCCGGGAGAAGTGGAGTGCATAATGGATACTGGGCAAATGCTTGCTGGATTAATAAGCAAGTAATGAGTGAGTGACCTGGTCCAGATTTGGGATTTGCATGTTTTGGGCCTTCCCAAGTGACAAAGTCACTCATTGAGTCCCTGCTCAATGAAAAAGCAGAGTGGTGAATGAAAAGAATACGGACTTTGAAGGCAAAACAGTTCAAATGAAAAATTTGAGACATAGTTGTTTACATGCCTTTGGGCTTTGCACTTAAACTTTTGCTGCCTTAGTTCCCTTGTATCAAAATGGCAGTAATGATATTTACCTCATCAGGCTTTACCAAGGATTAAACAAGCTAGTGAGATGAGCGCTTCAAGCACAGGATTTGGTGTGCATGCTGGGCATTTACAGGATGCAGGTATGACCTCTGTCTCCTCCTGAAATGATCTTTTCAGACACTGGGGAGACACCTTACATTTTAAGTAAGAGCATAATAGAAATCCAGAGAATGTTATCCTTTCTTGGAGGGATTCACTGACTGTGTAAATAAAGACCTCTGGAGTTAATGTCAAAATTCTAAATTCGAAGTCTGACCCAAAAAGCCTTCCTGTTCCCTATCCCCATCCTCTGTGTGGGCCTGGTGGGCCTGGATATGACCACTTGTATGGTCAGTGGATGCTTCTCAGTGGATGCTTCCCTCTTACAGGACCCTTCCCCCTTCCCCAAAGGTCTGTCTACCTCTGTTCCTACCCTCATGGACCCTCCCTCCCACTGCCTGCAACTACTGGGGACCTGCCATACTCCAAGATGGGTGCGCACTTGCCAAGCAATTGAAATCCTCACATGAGCCAAGAACCCCTATTCTGACACACAAACAGTCATGCTACATAGATAGAAAATATCCAGAGATGATGCTGCCTTCATTTGACATCAAACATTTTATACTTGGACATTCATTTACTTTAATCATAAGATTTCTTCAGAGGAAGTTAAAGAACTAATTTGGGAAGAATAAAGGCAGATGAAAATAAATGGAGAAACTTACCCACTCTAGGCTAGAAGATTAGAAATAGCAAAAGCAACAATATTTTTTGCTTTCTATATAGATTAAATGCACTTCCTATTAAGGCTCCCAAGACATACTTTATAGGGGCTTAATAAATGAATATTAATGTTCAGTTACTAGATGGAATGGTTAAAAAAGACCAAAGCTGCTTTTTTAAAGGGCGTGATAGTAAGTTTAGTCTACCAGATTTTGTAACATATTACAAAGTCACAGTTATACAAGCCATATGGTAACAATGAAAAGAGTGATCAGTGGAGGGGATTAAGCAATTCAAAATCAATGCAATATATAGTAAAACTAGAAACAATCCAACAAGGAAGAAAGAACCATGCTATAAATATTTTGGAGAGAACTATTACTAATATAGGGGAAAATAACATTTCATACCTTTTGCTGCATAAGTTAATAGATGAGATTTTGTGCCTGTCTGAAAAACAAACCATGAAAACAGAAATTACTATCCACATTTATCAAATTGAAAGAGGATCTATCACTGGAGCAAAAAAAGATTTTCAAGTTAAAGGAGAGTACCACCTTTTATTGAATAAAAGATAGGACAATCATAAGAGCAAAATAACAACCTGGGAGAAATAAACCACCGATACAGATAAAATATATTAGATTTTGCTTCTTTACAGAAAGCTAAAATCAGGGCCCAGATTCCATTCAGTAAGGCCATAAAGGAGATGAACAGACAGTTTACACAGGAAGTACAGATGGTTAAATCAAAACATGAAAAAGTACATAACTCTACCAGCAATGTGAAAAATGTAAACAAAACAGCTCGGAGGTATCAGTACATGCTTATCGAGCTAGTGAAAACAAAATTGCAAAACCCTCTATTGGTAGAGCTGTGGGAAATAGGATAATATGGGGACTCTGGAGCCAGGCTGCTGGCTGAAATACTGTCTTCACACATGCTACTTCGGAGACCTTCAGCAAAGGACTTTGTCTCTCTGTGCCTTGGTTTCCTAGCCAACAAGGCTTAAGCGAGTCAGCACAATGTGCCTGGCCTGTAGGGGTGTGGTGAGAAGTGTTAGCTGTTATTAATTAGAGAAGGGGTGTCTTCCCTATTACTTTCTCTCAACTGTATACATCAGGATATGGACTTTGGAGCCTAAAGAGTCATTTCCTTCAACAGGTATTAGCAGATCCAGGAGCAAACCCCAGTTCCATGAATTATTAGTGATGGCACCTGGTGAAAATGGCTTTGCAATACTGAACCTGTTTCCTTCATCTGTAAAATGGAATAATCAAATCTACTGCAGGGGATGGGGAAGAAGGGATGGGCACAAGAGATTAAAATGATGGTTCATGGGTGATAAGGTAGTGGGAGAACCTGGGGTAGACAATGGATGTAAAATAAATATATGTGCAATTAATTTGAAAAAATAAATTACAGACAGATAGATTAATGGACAGACAGAGAGACAGACAGACAGACAGACAGACAGACAGACAGACAGACAGACAGACAGACAGACAGACAGACAGACAGACAGACAGACAGACAGATAGATAGATAGATAGATAGATAGATAGATAGATAGATAGATAGATAGATAGATGACACAGATGGAAGGTCGGACAGATGGACGGATGGATGGATTGATAGATAAAAATCTACTGCTTGGTCTTCTTGGAAGTACAGTAAGATGCCGTACAATACAGCAGTGGGCTGGAGCCCAGCTTGTGGAAGTCCTTCATACGTTCTAGATTCCTCACTCTTCCTCCTCCTAGAACTTCAACCCAGCCTGCTGCCCATCTCATATCTGTGGTCATGGAGTTGACTCTCAGTTATCTTCCATGTGAGGCTTTGTAGGGCCCCAAACCCCAACACCCACCATGCCCCCCACCTTCAAATACGTGAATCAAAATAACATCACCAGTCCATAAAATAAAAGTTAGTGCTCTGATGGATCATAAAACTTACATGTAGCCTGCAACTGCTGTCACTTGCTCCTCGGTTTAGTCTCTCTTGCTTGCTTTATCAGGTGTTCCTTTTTGCTATTGTCCTTTTTGGGGAGATTTAGTGGGTAATCCTGGCCTGCTGCCAAATCATCCCAGTGATATGGGGCCCTAATGACTTCAGATTTCTCCCTCCATGGGATGTTTGTGTTTTAGGTAGTGGGGCGCAAGAGCTCCTGGGGACTGAAAGCCTGGCACAGAAGGGCAGTCGGTAAATATTTGTGAATGAGAGGGATATACCAACATTCTCTCACTGTCTGGGGGATGAGGGGTAGGGAAGGATCTTTTTAAGGGAGAGACTAAGTGACTACAGCTCTCCAGTTCCTTGTGGGTCATGGCCATGAGCCTGAAGACCTGTGTATGGGAAGCATCCCCCCTTGGCTTGTGGTTATTGGCAGACCCAAGGCTTCTGAAAGGAAGGGGCAGGGAGAGAAGGGGCTCTGGTGGTTCCAGGCAGCTGCTCCTCACCACTGGGTATGAAAGTACTTCAGTATTCCAACAACCAGCACATCAGCAGGTTGCCAGATCAGGAGACTCCTACTGCTGTCCCTCCTCGGCCCCTATTCCCTATCTACAAAACAAAGAAGTCAGACTCACTACTCCTTGAGACGTGCTCTGCTCTGCCCGCCTCTGATTTTAGTATAGCAATAATAATCATTTGTAAAAGGCGGTGGGATGGTAGAAAAAGCACATGCTCAAAAGCTGGAGGGCCCAGTTCGAATGCCAGCTGGTACTTCCTATGTGAGTTGTGTCCAAATCAATTAACTTCCCTGAACCTCTACTTTTCATCAGTTCAACAAATATTTATGGAGCACTTTAGTTGCGTTGGGTCCCAGGGCCACAATGGGGAGCAAATGTGGTCCTCACCACTTTGGAACTCGCCATCTGCTTAGGACGCCTTGGTGCAAGCCAGTGACAGAAACTGCTAAAGCCAGTTTTAGCGTTAACAGATGCATTGCAAGGAGGCAGGCAAAGCTGGGGACCCAGGGCAGAAAGCAGTCAGACTGCAAAATCACCAGGCAACCACTGCCTCAGCATACCTGCTGCATTATTCATTCTCTCTCCTACTTTTTCCTTCCAGACCTTCTTCCTGTGAGTCTCAGTTGATTGAACCTCCTAGTTACATAGTCTCAAGAAAGAGAACCTGATTGGCTTAGCATGGATCACATGCCCACACCTAACCCAATCACCTGTGCCCATGAGGCAGAGTGGCTCAGTACAAACATGGCCTCAGGGACTCTCTGGCAGCTGGGGGAGGAGTGCAGGTCTCAAAGAAAGGGGCATCTTGGGGATATGGGTGTTCACTCCATAGCCTCATACGGTGGCCATGAAGATTAAATACAGTCAGTTCCCTGGGCAGTAGCTGGTACAGAGACTCACCATGAAGATGGAGCCCTGTGCATCACTTTCGCAGTGCACGACTGGGAGGGAGCATGATGGTTCATGTCTTAGGTCTTCAGTTCTGTCTTTTGCCTCGGTCATCAGGTTTACTTTGCTGCATTGGCTTCAGTAAGTTAGCTGGGCTCAGGTAGCACTTGAACTGGCCCATCACCACTCAACACCCATCCCACACGTGGTGGGTACCTGATTTACCAGATGAGTGAATTAGTGAATGAGGAGATAGTCTTCAACTCTGTCCTCAGCCCTCCTCTGGGATCACCACAGAAGGCTGGAGAAGGACATTTTTGGAATCTGTCTTCTCTCCCAAATCTTTATTAGAAGACCGCTATCTTCCTCTTAGCTATGTATCCAAAGATCCAGGAGCTCAGCTTCTGTGAGGAATTTAGGGATGACACCAAGGTCTGGCTTCAAGTTCTTCCATGTCAAGTTTTATTTGCTGAATATTGAGTCACTATGGTCACCTCTTGAACCTCAGTTCCCTCCGTGGCACGTGGTTACAAATTACAACTGTGTTTCAGGGACTGACAAAGGTCAGGGGTGGGTAAGGACCCCGACAAGACCATTGCAGTCCTTCGCTGCCACCCCCTCCGCTGCCACCACTGGAGCCAGCATTGTGCTGAGCAGACCCAGTGGCCTCGAGGGGAAGAGGAAAGAGAGCTCAAGGCCTCCCTCCAGCTCCCCAGTCCTCTGAGCCACTCTGCTGGCTGCCGGTGACCCATGACTTCACCAGCTGTGTGGTTGAAACCCGAGTCCTCTCACTGGGGGCTGAGCAGGAAGTTTTTCCCTGCAGTGAGCGCTTTTGTTCTGCAAGCCTTGATGAAAGGCAGAGGAATTTCCAGCAGACTGACGTCAGCCCGCTTCTGCCAAGCCCATCAGCGCTGCAGGGAGCCTGAGGGGGGACGGCCTGCGGGTCAGGAGGTGCTGGATCTCAGGCGCCAGGTGGCGGTCCTCTTCTCCCACTCCTCCCCCCATTAACCATCTGCATCTGGGGTCTGCGCTCCTTCCCTCTGCTCAGGAGGGAAGCTTGGGAAAACTCATTCATCCTGAAAGTATATAGAAAAGTGGGTGGAAAGTGGATTCTTATTGTTAGATGATCGCCTTGGGCTAAGCAGCAGACCTCGTAGTGACTGCAAGTCCTCATTTATAAAATGGGGCTACTAATGTTATGATGGGGCAACAAATCTGAGCCAGCGTCCTGATTAGGAAGGAGGATAGGGTAGAGAGACAGAGGGACAGAGACAAGGAGACAAATTGCTAGTGACTGGTCTTCTGCTCTTGGTGAGTGGCAGGCTTGCTATATTGATGGGATTACCATCTGTGGCATCAGTCACACAATAGGCGTTGGAAAAACATGTTATTGTCTTTTAGATTGAGGGGGAAGTGAGTTTACTTATTCTGGAATTGCCCTTTGATCTTGCTCAAGTCTCAAGCTTATCAATAAGGCATCCTTTGATTATTCCTGGGATACACTCAGGGAAATCCCAAGGGAGGTCCCTTTGTCAGAGCCAGGGACTTGTCATTTCTCGAATGTATGCTTTTTGCACCTGCATGTTTCATTGACTGTTGTTTTGTTTGGCTTATGCATTCCTTCAGCAGGCCCCACATACCAGTGCTTCTCCCTTCCTCTTGGGGGGAAGGTGGTGTCAAAAATACTTAAAACTATCCCCATATGTAGTAGATGCTCAGTAAAGACGAGCAGCAGTTTCTGTTGTGATTATTATCTCTGGTGGAGGGAAGGAAATGCCTCTGTGAGGCACCTAACAAGGGTCTCACTCCAAACAGAAGCTTGCATTGCTATAGCAGTGTCTGCTTCTCTGCTGCAGGATCCACCAAGGCTTTCTGTCCAGGGCCTAAGCCTCCTACCAGCTTAAATGAGAGAGATGTATTGTTTCCCAGGCTGGTGGCTAGAAAGTCGCAGTGGTATGGCAGTTGAGAGCAGGGTGGCTTCCTCCAGAGGTCTGTGAGACCCTCCAGACCCCCACTTAGATGGCTCCTTCCCCACCTTCCCACCCCTTGCGCCCCCCTAACCCCCCTTCATATAATCTTCCCTCTAAGTGGATCACTGGTCCTAATCAGGACACTGATGATGTTGGTTTAAGGCCCACTCCAAAAACCTTTTAACTTGATTATCCCTGCAAAGACCCTATTTTCAATTAAGATCACATTTGGAGGTGGGGGGGTATAGTATAGGACTATTGGTTAGCACAGGGTACCCATTTCAGTCCACTTGTTGTCCTTGGGGAGAGAACAAGTGCTTCAGGTGAAAAGTGGATTTCAAATCTTTTCACATCAACTCAGAAAAAGACAGCCATGTAGAAAAGATGATTTGGAGCAGAAAGGCCTTCTTGGAGCCTGTCAAACCCTCCGTGGAGTGTGCTGTTAATTCTAACAATAGTGTCATATCTTAAAAGCATCAGAATCTAGTTGTGTAGCACAAATAATTACATAGCTTATTTTCTGCTATAAATCCTTGCTCTCCTTTTCTGATTTCACCTGCCAACATCAAAGATGAAACTCTAGATCCCCCATTAAAGCTGTGCTTTCTCTTGACAATGGGAGTAGATAGAGGGAGCATAGATAGAAGGCTAGGGAGGGTTTCAATTCTAGTTTATGCTGTGCAACTTGCTGTGCAACTCTAGGCATTGTGACCTCCCTCTCTGATCCTTAGTGTCTTCAGTTAATAAATGTGTGGGTTTATCTCCGGGTGTGTATGGCTCAGATGTGAATGGTTTGGGGGGACCAAACTGCCACTTTCACAGGCACCTTTTGGACAGAGTCAGCTCCCTTTGCTGAGAGTCCATTGTACATTAAGGTAAGCAGTGAAGAAGTTGAAAAATTCCAAAATACAAGTATGTCAGAGAAAAATGCAACCATAGTACATGAATGTTTAAACTAAAACAATGAGGCTTTAGCAAAACTAAAGGAACACTGGGCCTATGATAGCTCAGAACTTATTTTGACTCCTGACCTCTGGGTTAGTAGCTCTCGCTCCTCTGTACCAGTCTGGATTCTTCACTGGAAAAGTTCAAGATGCTTTGGATTAACTGTTAGCAAAAATGTTCCAGTTCCAGATCCATTGAATTTTGGACTGATCACCCCCAGGGTGTTTTTTACTTCTTGTTGGACCCACCTTTGCACTGTACCTGTAACAGCCAGGTGAAAGGTGGACACCAAGTCAGGGCCCCATGGGCATGAATGGTGGCCACAGTAGCAGCAGAGTGGAAGCCATTACAGGAGAAAGCAGTCTCTGTTAGCTCTGTGGGGGAAATATCCCAGGGCTCCTCCCCTTCCAGTTCCTCTGATAGGCAAAATGGAAGGTATTTGAAAGGGAGAGTCTGTCTTTCCTTCAAGTCCCAACCTTTATAGTCACCCTTCTTGAGAGGGATATCTTTATGCATCTCTCCTACCTGCTCATTCCACCTTCTACCATCTGCACCTACTAAACTTGTTTTCAGGAAGGTCAAGAAGGTCTTGCATCTTTGTTACTAATGGCAGTTAGTCCACTTCTATCACCACTCCACAGAGCCTTCTGGGAAGACACTCTGATTGCCCACCTCTGACTGTCTTCCATTTTGTCCAGTGGCTCTACTTTCATCCCTGCAACTCATCCTTCTGTACATCTCACCCACCACCATGATGTGGTATCAAGTCTCCCCTTCAGCCGGGCACGGTGGCTCATGCCTGTAAGCTTCAGCCTATGAAGCGGCCATGGCTAGGGATCGCGGTTCGAGTCCCGCCTGGGGCCTGTAGCGAGACCTATTTCCAAAAAAACAGCTGGGCGTGGTGGCGTGCACCTGTAATCCCAGCTACCTGGGAAGCTGAGGCTGGGGATTGCTTGAGTCTGTGGTACCCCGGGCAACAAGAGCCTGTGGTTCTACGGGCAAAAATAGCGAGACCCAGTCTCAAAAAAAAAAAAAAAAAAGTCTCCCCTTCAGTCAGAGCTTCTAATCAGGCCACCGGACTTTCCATGAGATGTCCTACAGCCAGTCACAAGGAGTCACCACATTCTCCTGGACCCCATCTATGTGTGATCCAAAGCAACCGCAACACCACATGTGGCGAGTGAGTGAATCAGTGGATGCAGAAACATTCTTCCACTCTGTCCTGGAGATGAGCAGGAGCTGCCTGTGACACCTCCTTCCCTTCTGTTCAACCCTCATTTTGTCTGTCAACTAATTCATTAGCTTTAGCCTCTTCTTCCTTACCAGACAGCAACCTCCCCAATGTCAGGGTTTTTCTGAGCATCCTTCAGAAGGTCAGGCACACAGTAGGCCCTCATTAATATGTGTGACTTATCCTTAAGGGAGGTTAGAATTAGATTCTGGAGATTCCCTTTCTTTAGCGTCCCAAGAAAAACCACCATGATGGGTTACAAGAGGGTGATCTAGAAACTCAGGAATTTGTCCTCGTTCTGTCATCTGTGTGACTCAGAAAAGTCTCCATCTGCTGCTCAGCCTGTTTTCAAAGAAGGTGATTGGGTGGCAGAGTGGAACCCCTACAAGGGGTACAGGTAGCTCAGGGGGAGCATGGGATGCGAGGAAAATGCCACAAGTGGGGACCAAGTGTCCTTTTTGTCTTGGGTCAAACTGACCACCAGCCTCACCGGCTGTAGAGCAGGTGGCCTCCGTGGGGAGCTCCTGGCAGTGTCTAAAGACACTTTGGGTCATCACATTGTAGGTGGGGGTGAAGTGCCACCAGTATTTAGTGGGTAGAGGTCAGGGGTACCTTTAAACCTCATGCAGTACCAGGACAGCCTTCCCACAAGGAATGGTCTGAATTTCCTGTCCCGGTTAGTCACATTGTCAAGATGTGGCTGTGTGGCTGAAGTCAGTATATGTGGCATCGTAGTAGCCCAGCTCCACCAAAGCAAGGCATCTACCTTTTTCTGGCTCAATTTCCTCGGCTCTAAAATTGGTTTAGTATTGATGCCCACAGGGTATTTGCAAAGAATACATGATCTAACTTGAGTGAAGTACTAGGAGTATGCTTGATCACAGTAAGGCACTCAAGAAAGTGTTCCTCCTGTTAAGACTGGTGGCAAAATTAGGGGTCTTAACTGTGCCTTTTTTCAAAATGGCATGTCTGCTGACCTCCCATACACACATATCTGCACAATGGGGAAGTCCCAAGTCACCCTGTGAGCTTGGCCTCTCACTGCTGCTAGGTGTGGTGTGCCTCTCACTTGGGTGAACCAGCACCTCACCCTCCTGGGCTTGCTTCTGCGTAGGCTTCTCCGGACTCAGATCCCAGATTGGCCCCAGCTCCCTCCCTTCTGGTCAAGCCCCAAGCTGCTCAGACTTCACTTTTGCTGGAGGATGAAGTCTGGGCTGAATGCCCACTCTGGCTGGCGCTCCGGCCTCAGTTCACCCCCAGCTTTGGTGCTGGCAGCCCATGGGGCCTCAGCTGGCTTTCTGTCCAGCAAGAACACTAGCAAACATTGGGAAATTGTACATTTCTATTTTTCGAGTTTTTAGGGATCAGTGAGCTATACCTGGAATCTTTAAAATACCCGACAAACATAGCTGTGATGGAAGTTTGTGAGGATGAAAAGAGTGATGACAGACGCATTTTAAAATGTATGAATTATAAATATATCAAGCTTTTTATGTATATGAATGAGCATTGTGGTGACCAAATTATATTGGTATTGGGAACAATATTGGTTACCAAAACATACTCCTTGCCACCCCGGCCCCTGAAACATGCTTTTAGACACTTAGGTAACAGGGTTCGTAGGCGAAACAACAAGGAAAAAGAATATTTAAAAATCTACAATTTATATAAAAGGAAAACCATCACATTCATGGGGGAATTAACTGACTTTCCTTTTAAGGAAAAAGATCTGCCTTCCAAAGGAAGAGGTTAAAATGCGCTATCATTTTGAGAGTCATCAGCTTGGAAAGGAATCCCTAAGGAGCCCACTCCTTGCTTGCCTACCACCATTCTGGAGGTTCAGGGCCTTCAGTTGGTGCACTGGGCATGGCCAGTGGTCAGGTTGAAGGAGTGAGGCATCATCTTCTCCAAACCTGTACCTTCATTCAGCAGACAGACAGACAGGAGGGTGGCTGGGCTTGCCACCCCCACCTGTCATAAAAACCCATCTGTTTCTTGCAAACTGTTCCTCTCTTTAGGAAATTGGGAAGCTTCTCTCACCCCATTTCATTCTCTGACAAGTTAAGTGCCTGTTTTTCACTAACAAGCCATTAACACGATGCTCAGGATAGTCATCTGCCATGACAGCCTGATCCCTGTTTTATCAAACTGAGGTTTCAGGATAACTGTGAGAAGTAAGAGGCAGCCACTTCTGTGACTTCATGACTTTGAAGGTCCCTGAGATCTTAGTCTTTGTGGGGCCAGGATGCCTGTTCTGAAACTGGCTTCTGTGACTCTAGGATAACAGCACAAAGACTTCTTTGTTCTTTTGTGATTTCATTCATTCAGGAAATATTTACTAAGCATCTGCTAAGTTCCCCCAGGTGCTGTTCTGGGCCCTGACCTTGCAGAAAACGAACAAACCAGAATTCCTACCCTCATGGAACAGATATTTTAGTGGAAGGAGACATTAAGTAAAATAGTTGATATAATCAATGATGGTAGTAAGAGTGACTGATAAAAATAAAATAGGGGCGAGGGCATAGTGTGTAAGGAAGAGGGAGTACCTGGAGAGGCTCAGAGATGTCAGTGTTTGAGCAAAGACTTTCAGGGGAAGGAGGTGCTGGGCAGATGCCTTGGGGAAGAGCCCTCCATGCAGAGATCTGCATGTGCAAAGGCCCTGAGGTGAGGTATGTCTGATGCATTTGGAAAGCTAAGGGGGAGCAGGGCAGGGTTGGGAAACCAGTCAGAATACTGGGGAACAAGGCAAATCATGCAGGTCTCCTGACCAGCACAACTTCTTTGGAAGCCAGTGGAGAGTATAGTCAGAAAAACACACCACAAATGTTATAAATGAATATGATTTCAATTTTCAGCTGTATTATTATCCCATTCTTAAAGATGACAAACAGATTCAGAAAGGCTAAGCAAGTTGCCTGCACCCATGGTGTAAGCTACTGCTAGGATCCTAAGCCCCACTCTCCTCCCTTTTAGTCCAGGAGCTCTCCTGTGTAGTTCCCTCTGTTCCAGACTGTGGGCAGGGCAGGGGGCATACAGGACTTGTTCTTCTTCAGTCCAGAGTGCTGGACTCCTGTTCTGCAGCAGTCTTTGTGAGGCCATAGGGAAATGAAAATTACCAAGCAGTGCACATGTCATGGGAACTAATTAAGGAGTCCCCATGGATTCCTCCCAACCCCAGGAACTTAGTCCCTCCATTTGAGTTGGGATGAGCACTGCTGGCAACTGTTATTCATCTTGGAAGTTGTAGCATCAGCTCCTGCTTCTGCTTTGCCCACCACTCACAGGTGGGCCTACTGGGTTTGCCAAGAGGTCCCGTCTTATCCCAGTTTGCAGACCCATCAGGCTATATAAGGAAGCATGACCGCTGATTACCAGCTCACTCACTCTGCCCTGCACTGGCTTGTCTATCTGACATACAGAAAGTCCCATGAGCCTATGTGCTGCCTCGACACTGGTCTTGCCCTCTTTGGTGGCCACAAGCAGCTGGCCCTCGCATCTGGGTTAGCCTGGTTCATCATGTGAGGATGGGGGAATGGCCCCAGAGCTGTCCTGGCTCAAGCCACTGGGTTCTGCTGATGTAAACAACTGGTTCCACAATCCTGAGAAAGAAGACTTGTATGAAGAGTAGGAAGGGCACAGTCACATTTTGGGGGTGCTGAAGCCCAATTCTGCTTTTTTCTCAGCAGGCTAGGTTGCAGTAGTTTGGAGAAGCAGCAAGACATTGGAATGGCGGTAGCAAGCTCAGGGAAGGGAAATCCCCTTCTGCCCTGAAGAGATTGTCCACCCGCTTTTCCGGTCAGTTCTCATAATATCGCCGTCAGAAGGGTTTTCTTCCCCATGTGGGTTTCATAGAAGGTAAATGACTTGAAGTTGCAGACACAGAGGCAAGAGTTTTAAAGGGCTTCAGTGCCCCTAGCCCAAGCCCTCAAAGAAAAATAAAAAGAGAGAGAGAAGCAAAATTAGAAGGAAAGAGAGACTGTAAAAGTTCAACACAACCACCCACAAATAGCTTGGAAAAAAAAAAAAACTCGACTGTACCATATCATGGCAATTGTGGACAGTTTGGCAGCTGAGCCAGCAATGACTCATTCCTAGGTTCTGGTTGCATAATCCTCCCCAGCCCAGGCAGGAGGATGAAACTAGGAAACTAATGCAGTGACATTTAGTAGCAAAAAGGAAGCCCACACAACATTTGTGCAAGGCCATCCAAAAATAGCGGGCTCCTCCATGCTTGGGTCTGGAAACTATGCTCGTCACTTGAAATGCCTGAGACGTGGCACATTTTTCTTGGACCACCCGCACCCCGTTCAGTTCATTTGAATTCAGCAAACATTTCTTGGAGGCCTACTGTGTGTCATACTCTGTGCTGGGAGTGGGCAGTGGAAGTGGAAATGGGAAGGCCAGGGATGCAAGAGACACTTTGAAGGAAGTGTGGAAGGAAGCATGAGTGGATTTTTGAGCCAGAGAGCAATGGAGTCAGACCCCCCAATGGTTCTTTACCACCTCAGGACTTTGGGTTCCTTGTCTGTGAAGTAGGGATAGCAATGTCCACCCCATGAAATTGCAAGAGGGTTAAATGATATAATAATAGCTGCACACAATCACCAGGCTCCCCCCACCATATGCTGATTAACACATAGTAGGGCTTCATCATTGTGTAGTTGCTCCTGCACAATTCTGTGCGTGTGCCTGCATGCACACACATGCGTAGATGCTGCAGAAACAAGTACCCTGGAGAAGAGAACCGGAAGGACATAGGGAGCTTGATGAAAAGGGTCATCTGACCGAGCACTAGGGGTCCCATAGGAAGACAGGGTCTGTCAATCATGCCTTGGCTATTTCAAAGAAAGTGAATTGCCATACTGAACAGAGGCAGATATTGCTTCAATGTAATCACACCACTCCTATACTTAGCACCATCTGCCTCATACCACCGTCATCATAACTGCAGCCACCACCATCTTCACTATCACTACCACCACTACCACTACCGTCTTCACTACCATCATCCGCATCATCACTGTCACCATCCTCACTACCACCATCTGCATCCGCACCACCACCATCCTCACCAACAACCATCCTTACCACCACCGCCTTCATTCTCGTATTTGCCACCATTGTCAGCATCACACATCACAGGAGAGGGAGGCACAGAGTCCTCCAGGAGCAGAAAACTTGGAGAGTCAGGGAATATCAGAGAAAGGAAAGATAATTCCTGAAGTGAGTTCTGAAGTGAGTTCTGAAGGACATGTTGGAGTTTGCCAGCAGGATTCTGGAAGGAAGAAGTATCCCAGGCAAGGGGGTGAGAGGAGAAAAAGTCATGGATAGGCAGGAGATAAATGTTTGGGAAACAGGAAACAGCTTGGACAGAAAGCTAGGCTGAGAGGATGACCTGAGCAGAGGGAGGGAGGACAAGTGGGAAGAGAGTGAAAATCCTTCCTTATTCAGTGTTTTCTGAGCACTCTCCGGCACATGTCATGCCGTCCGGACTGGATATGAGTGCTGGCTTTCACTATGCTCTCTGCTTGCTCTCAGCTTCTTAACAGGAGATGTGAGAAACTGCCTTGATGAGGTTGCAGCCATGGTGCTGTCACATTTTTATTGTTAATACTATCCCTTCTGTTGCTCAGAGCTGTGTGTAGATGACCTCAAAATAAATTCATCTTAGAATTCAGTCAAAAAAATGTAACAATATTTTTCTTTCATTGAGAGTTTACAATGTGTCAGGCTCTTTCCTAAGAGCTTTACAGCTCGAGCTTGTTTAATTCTCACAGCTGCCATGAAGTTACACACTGTGCATCCTGTTTTATAAGTAGAGAAAGCAAATTACGGAGAGGTAAACTAATTTACCAAAGCAAAATGCTTGTCAATGGCAGATCAATGACTTAAGTGCTGGAACTCAGACTGCACAGTGTTTGTTTTCAACTCCTTTGTAAAGGAATGCTCTTTTCCCTGTTGAGTTTCTCTTTTTGCTTTGGCTACTAGGAGCCTCACTAGGTTTTGAGATAAAGTGTAACATGTTGCTTTACTCCAGCTTATCTGGCATAAATAATTGTTTCCACTTAAGGCCCTCTAATCTCCAGATTCAAGCAACCAATCTGGGTTTTTTCTCACCACTGTATTATACTTTATAATCTGTGCTTTGGCTACTCTGTAGAGTTTTCACTTTTTTATTTTATAAGAAATTTATTTATATATACATATATATCATATTGTAATCCCCAGGGGTCATCCACCCACCACCTCCCCTCCCTGGCCCAGCTGGTCCCCCTCCCCATTGTGTACTTTCGTTTGGTTGTCCGTATATTAGTGAAACCATTTGGTTTCTTTTTCTTTCTGACTTGTTTCTGCTAATATGGTTTCTTCTAGGTACATTCATGTTACCATAAATTCATCAAATTTGTCATTTTTAATTGATACATAATATTCCATTGTGTATATATACCACATCTTTTTCATCCATTCATCTGTTTTGGGACATTTGGGTAGTTTCCATGTCCTTGCAGTTATAAATAGTGCTGCAGTAAACATCCGAGCATAGGTGTCCCTTTGTACACACATTGAGGTCTCCTTTGGGTAGATTCCCAGAAGAGCAATTGCTGGGTCAAATAGTAGTTCCATTTTCATTAGTTTGAGGGTCCTCCACACAGCTTTCCATAGTGGCTGGACCAGTTTACATTTCTACCAGCAGTGTAAGAGTGTTCCTTTCTCTCTGCTTCCACATCAGCACTTGTTGTTGCCCGTTTTTTGTTTTGTTTTGTTTTGTTTTGTTTTTTTATGTGGGCCATTCTTACTAGTGTAAGGAGTTTTCACTTTTTTGATACTTACTTTGCATTGCTACTCCTCTATGCCTTTAGTTATGTCAGCCTTCTAGCCTGGGGTGACTTTCATTTCCTTGTTTTAAAACTTAATGACATGGAGAATTTCAAAAGTAAAAAAAAAATTTTTTTGATTGGGCACGATGGCACGTGTCTTTAATCACAGCCTACAAAGCGTGAGTCTGAGTCTAGGAATCGCTTGAGTCAGCAGGTTTGAGACCTGGTCAGGGCAACATAGCAAGACCTAGTCTCAAAAAATAGCTGGGCGTGGTGGCATGCGCCTGTAGTCCCAGCTATTTGGGAGGCTGAGGCTGGGGATTGCTTGAATCCATGGTACCCAGGCAATGTGAGCCTGCAGTTTCCTAGGCAACAAAATGAGACTTAGTCTCAAAAAAAAAAACCTCATGGCATAGAATATTTATAATTCAATGAGTTCTTACAATTTAATTTAATAAGTTAAAAAGTTACATGTATAGAAATACAATAAGTTTCCATCTCTAGTAAATAACAAAGCAATTAAATGAAAAGTCTCAGAGAGTTACCCTTTAAAATGACATATCAAAATTGTGGGCTACCAAATAATTTGTTATTTTTTTTTGATAAGTCTATTTCCTGAATGTTCACAAATAATCTGTATCACTAATTTTTTTCTATAGAAAAATACAAGTTTTATTTTTAACTTGAATTTTTGTATTTATTTGTGATCACTTCAACCGGTTCTAGTGTACATGGTAGTAGTATTTAGCACATTCACACTGTTGCAGCCATCTGTGATGACTTTCTAACCTCATTCTCAGCTTCCGCACACACTTCTATCTTTCTAGTACTACAGCCAGTCCCACCTTCCTCTTAAATCTTGCCCCACCCCCGCCACCCCAACCTCCCCACCACACACCCAACAGAAATGATGGGCCTGTCCCCTCCACTTCCTCCTATGGGGCTCTGTGTATCACTCATGTCATCTTGCGGTAGCGGTCGAGTAGTGGCCTCTTGAGCTTTCATATCCTGTATTGGCATCTGCTAGCTATGTAATCTGTACTAGCTGTGCCTTGGTTTCCTCACTTTAAAAATATATATAGCCCTGTTTTACAGATGAGGAAAACTCAAAGAGGTTAAGAAGTCCAGGCTAGTAAGTGACAGAGCATATTTAAAGCAAGCCTCTGTCATGGTATTTGCACACTGAACCTCTGCTCCTTAAATATCAACACTGCCACTTACCAGTAACTCACTATGTGTCAGGCTCTGAGCTAGGAACTTGATAAAATCATGGGTGTAGCCCTTAGCATCCTTATCCACATATAAAAGTTTATTATCATCCCATTTTACAGATGCAGAAATTGAGGCAGAGAGATGAAGTCATTTGCCCAAGTCCCTCAGCAGGGCCAGGATCTGCTGACTGCTGACTGATCTGGTGACTCTCAAGAATGCCTTCTTTGTCACCACACTATGAAAACATAATTGATTTCTTTTTAAAATTTAATTTAACTTGTTTATTTATATAATTGTTGATTCCCTTGGTATATGCTTCCCCTGTCCACCTCCACCTTGGTCACTGCAACTCCTTTCTCACTGCTGTTTCTTCAACCGTGTTTTAGCTCATTGGTCTCTTCCTTTTCTGAAGCATTGTCCTTTTTCTGGGCAAGGAACTGAATTCCTGGGGCCCAGTAGATCCAAGGACCAGCAAACATGATTGATTTCTAAAGTATATAACCAAGGGCCAAAATTCTGTCCAAATTGCACTTTGAACAGACAAGCTTTTAAGAGTTTAAAGAAGGGTGTCCAATGAAGAGTCAAGAGTCTGGAAGGCTTCACAAAAGAAGTGAAGTGCCATGAACGCTGAAGATTGGTGGAAGAGGCCTGTCCTACTGTGGGTTAATAGTGACAATTGGGGTTCCTGTAGGCATGAGCTCCTAGTTATGACTAGGGAGCAGTAATAGGATATGGGTTTGGGTTAATCACCCAGGAGAAGAGACTCAGCTCCAATCAAGAGATGCCAAATTTGAGCAAGGAGAACAGTGGGTCTGATTTGGAGTCCCCAACCCCCAGAAGGCATTAGACCAGGTGTGACAACAGGGGAATGTGGGACACTCCCTCAGGGGACCTCCTTCCTGTAGCTACAAGGCTCTCCTTGAAGGAAAAGTTCCCATCCCAAGTTGCCAGCCTTAATGACAACTTGGTTCTCCAAGGTGAAATAAAGTGAAATAATCCAGGGAGCCAAAGGTAAGAGATGAGCCAAGGTGTACGTGAGAGAGTAAAAGATGGAGACAAAGTGGACAAAAGAGACCAAGTTCAGAAAATGGGTGGGGAAAGGCACTTTGGAAGGAGCTGTTTCTCCTTCCAAACTGAGTCTTCCTGGGAAGTTAGTGTCATTTCTTCCTAAAGTCTGTTCTCCAAACCCTGCTTGTCAAAGCTGTGCTGGTTTGGTTTGGGCTGTGTGCTGGAAAGTAATGTCACTGCTCTTACTAGGAAATGCTTGGTAACTTGTACTTGAACCCTGTGCAAACAAAGCATGGCCTCCCCACTCACTCTTCCTTCAGCACCCTTGTGTTCCATTACGCTTGCTCTCTAGCCACCACTGGGATTTTTTTTTCCAAAGAGAAGAAAGTTGATCACAACAACAATTCATTGTATCATCTTTTAAATCCTACTGTCCTAGAACTGGCCTGAACTCATTCTAACAACCATCCCAAGAAGTACTATGATGAGTAACTCCTTTGACAGCTGAGGAATCATAGATCACACTGGTAAAACTAGGACTGGAGGCTAGGCCTACGTGATTCCAAACTTGTTACTCCAAAGTCCTCTGTGGGAGTCAGGCTGAGGCTGCGGTGGGGTATTGTCTGTAGGTTTAATCCTAAAACATTCATGATTTGCCTTGCCATTCCTTTTGTACTGTAAGCCATAACGTTACCTAATCTAGAGTCATAGAGAGATTAAAAAATAGGTATGCACAATACCATGTGGCACTGAGAAGGCACTCTAAGGGGGTATCTGGCAAAGACTGGGGGGCAGCTCTGAAAGGTTTCTTAGAGGATGGAAATGGAGTTTAAGTGGAAATGGAGGATAAGTAAGAACTGACCAAGTAAAGAAAGTGGGAATGTATTTAGGGAGAGATAAGGGCCTGAGTGAGGGTGTGGAGGTATGGAATACCAGGGCCTTTGTAGGGAATCACTAGTGACATGACATGGGTGTGGCAGGAGTGCCAGTGGTGGAGATGCAGTTGGTTAGGGTCCTTTTAAGGAAATGAGACTTGACTATGCCTAGGCGAGGCCAGTGGGAGTGACTAAAAGATTTAAAACAAGAGGGTAGTAAAGTCAGACTCACAACATAGAGATTGAATATTTGAGTGGAACACTATTCTCCCTATTTTAAAAAAGGCTGCTGTGACACTATGGACAGCACAAGGAGCTCTGGTGCTTAATTCTCAGTGTGACTTTAGGTAAGTCACTTCCTCTCCAGGGAATCCGTTTCCTCATCTGTAAAGATGGAAGAGGTTGACCAGATGGTTGCTGGGATCTTTTCCAGTTATTACGTTCTAATGGGGGGAAAATGATGCCTCCAAGGGGGACAATGAGGTAACTATTTTTTTTTTCCTCTACAGAACAAAGAAAGGCATTAGATATGTTTTTGGAGTTAAAGTATGAGGTCTCATTGAAGAGAAACATGAAGGAGTTTAGATTGTTTTAGATGATACTCAAAGCCATAGGACTGGATGAGATAAACTGGCACTGAGTGTTCACTTTCCCCATTTTCTGAAGTGGGGCAACAAGAGAATCATCTTCATAGGATTGCTGTGGGGACAGAATGGGATGATACAGGGGGTGGGGAGATAGATGCATCCACTCTGGGGCAAGGTCCCACAGAAGTCTGTCAGTCAGGGAACCAGGAAGCTCCCAGAATTCAGATACAAGGGAGCCACCTGCGTGTAACTGGAGCAAAGGGAGCATAAGCCACGTGGGGCCTGGGTTTTCTCTTGTCAGGGCTGTGAAGTCCAGACCTTTCTCCAGCTGAGTGCTGGCCACCTGAATTAAAGAGAGCCTGGATTAAAGGATCGGAACCAGAGGGTCACCTGGGAATCTGATCTCTGCAGAGATCATGACTTTGTTTGACAAGGGATGGGCCAGCTTCTACAGTTAATAATCAAGTGAAATCTCCTCTCTCCAAGGTCTTTCAGGCCTCTCACATTACCCGCCCTTCCTCAACTAACTTGTATCCATCTGTAAGAGTTAAACACTGGGTTACATGCTCCTAAACTAACATTCATTAATCCATTCTGTCCCCATAGCAATCCTATGAGGAAAATTATCTTGTTACCCCAAGTTAAAGAAGAGGAGGGGGCAGGGAGGTCAGAGGGCATTCCTAAGGGGATCAACAAACATACATTGTATGAAATTTAAAAAAAAATTTAAAAAAAAGAATAGGAGGCTCATAACAACACTCACCCTCTGAGTGGGCTCATCCAATCCCACACCTTAAAGAGATGGGTCATCTACACCGGTGATCTACACCACAGTTCCCTGTAATCACACCTCTCTTCCAAGCTCATATGCCCAGCTACCTTCTGAGAAGTTTCACTCAATTGACCAGTAGGTAGCATAAATTATGTCCAAAATTTGACTCCCGAGATTTGCCACCCCAACCTGTTTGAGTCAACCACGTCTTCCCCAGCTCACAGTAATGCCAACACCATCCTCTTACCACTTCAGGTCGATGTAGGGGAGGTATTGATTCCTCTGTAACTCTCAGAGTCCATATCCATTCAGTCTTCCTCTGCTCGCTGCAGGGTACACCTCCATACACCCTCCGGGTGATCACAGGGGAAAGGGGACAGTCATCCAGAAGACAGGAAAGGGGTAGTTACAAAGGGGGAATTTCTCTACTGCCAGAATCTTTGAAATAACTTACTCTCTATCAAGTTGATGCCTGGATACCTTGGATCACTCCCTTCCTGGGCAGTGGAATCCTCATGGAGGGGCCTTGACACAGGGAGAATCAGAGAAATCGAGAAAGAAGAAAATGGCTGGAGAAAAAAACAGCCTGGCTTCTACAGTGTTTTCCGTGGGTGGAAGCATGCAGTCCAGAAAGGCTGTGTGGTATGGCCAAGAGACCAGCACTGAGTAAGCGCACCAGGGAGCCTGCCCACACTATCCTCACCTGCTCAGCCCTTGGAGGACAGTGAGCACCCTAAGTTTTATGACCCCTTCCTGATCAAGGTCGTGGAGCCACCTGCAAACCCAGGACTCTGGGTTCTCACTTTGGCTCCAGTGTCCTTGGTGCGTGTGTCAGAAGACCATCTGCAGGCTGGGGGGTCACAAGCCCTCTGACCTCTCAGCAGGAGAGGGTACCTCCCTCTGTCCTCAGGATTCAAAAGGGCAGGGGTCTGGTTTGCTTCTCTCCAGGGCAGGATAGTACATGCTTGCAGAACTGGGTTAAAGTGCTAATCTGAAAGACGACCACCTGGATTCTTGTCCCATTGTTGTCACTCACTAGCTGTGTGACCCTGGATCAGTTATTCACCTTCTCAGATTTCTTAATTTGGAGTGATCACTGCAGATAAGATGATCTCAACCTTTCATCCAGGATAGGGATTATGTCTTATTGTTTCCATGGTCCCTGAATGGATTCAGTTGAAGAGTGATTGTCTCCATTATAATGTATTCCTGTTGAATTCATTATAATGAATTCCTGTTATGTGTGTGTGTGTGTGTGTGTGTGTGTTATTTGAACCAGATGTTCTCATTCCATGTGCAAAGTTATAAATGGCCCCCATTGTCCCACAGCTGGGAACACAGAGCAGAGATTTCACACAGATGCCAAACGTGGCTTAAGGTTCAGTTAAACTCCAAACTCAAGGGACCAAACCACAACCCTCTTGGCCAAAAAAAGCTCCCTCCTAGTCCACTTCCTTGCACCTCTGAGCTTGGATTATGAATCTACCTGAACCCCCTCATGAGAACCCTTGAGCCTCAAGGTCAAAGCCTGGTGAGCAAAGAGAGGCTGTATGGGAGTCAGCGGACTTGTAAGAAGCCAGGGCTTTATAGACAGGGTCTACTGGTAGCAGGTAAGGAGAAGGAAGAAAGATTTCCAGAGCTTTTGTTTTTTTTTTGTTTTGTTTTTTTGAGACTAGGTCTCGCTATTTTTGCCTGTGGAACCACAGGCTCTCCTTGCTCGGGGTACCACAGACTCAAGCAATCCCCAGCCTCAGCTTCCCAGGTAGCTGGGATTACAGGCGCACACCACCAAGCCCACCTATGTTTTTTTGGAACTAGGTCTCGCTACGGCTCCAGGCGGGACTCGAACCGCGATCCCTAGCCCCAGCCGCTTCATAGGCTGAAGCTTACAGGCACAAGTCACCATACCAGGCCTAGATTTCCAGAGCTTTTGAAGGAAGCTGTCTAGAAACAGTGCACGTCACAGCTTCAGTTATGTCTGGCATTTAAGTGCCTCTCCAGGGCTAGGTGTTGTCCAATATAAGGGGGTAGGACTGAATTCACTGCTATGGGTAAATAAGGGCCTCAGGGCAGCTGGAGCTTCCTGAGAAGCTACAGAAGGCCTCTCAGATTTGTTTGGAAATGAGGTCCAGAAAAGTTCAATCGCTTACCCAAGGTCACACAGTCACTGAACCACTCTGGTCCAGCAGCGATTCCAATCACCTGCTTTCAGAGCCCATCCTATGCCCATGTCCTGTGGACCAGGGTCTGTTTCGAACTCTGGCTTGCCAAGAGACTTGGCACCCAACACCTAATCTCTTTCTTGGAGAGAGCTCAGTTTCTTGTCTGGGCTGGGGCAAAATGGGGGTACCTATTGTTTCTCTGCTGGATATCCTGAGGCCCCAGGAGAAAGAATCACAGGAATGTGGGCACCTTGTATAACAGCATGCACAGAAGGTAATGGAGCATAATAGCTTAGCAGAGCATGCACAGGAGCATGATACAGATACCGAGAGTGAAATGGGAAGCCTGCCTGGAAGGAGACCTTCGAGGCCAGACTACTCACTTAACACCCATTCCCTGCCTCCCCTCAGGCCATGGGTCTCCCTGGACCCCCTTCCCTCAGATCTGATCACACCAACACATGGTTTGCATCAAGAAGTTCCTGACTGCTGAGGGGAGTCGTCATAGAGACCTTCCTCTCCCACTTGCACAGGGCTTTACGCCTTACTCTGTATTTCCAATCATATTTAAAATGTTAATCTCACACCTCCTTGAGGTGAGCAGGAAAAGGCATTATTATCCCAATTTTGCAGCTGCACGGAAGGGGTTCTGCAGACCACAGCCCAGCCCCCTCCCTTTAGAGAGGAGATAATAAGGTCCAGAAAGGAGAAGCCACTTGCTCAAGGCCACACAGGTAATGAATAGCAGAGCCAGGACAAGAAATTAACTCTTCCGGTGTTCTTGCTAATATTCTATTTGACCCAGGGCACCAGGCCCTTAGGACCTTCCCTAAAACTTGCTGTTTAAAATAAATCCTTTTAATGGTATTTCCCCAACATCTGTCTTTTCCTTGTGAAAGTCAGCAAAGATTAGGTAAGAGAAAAAGATTGTGTCACCATTCTGACCCTGCTTCCTCCACTGGGTTACATGGAGGGAGGAGGCGGGTGGCGGGTGGTGGGAGGAGGGACAAAGGAGGCAGCTGGCTCCAGTGCCTGTGGTGTCCTGCGGCCACATGGGTTGTGGTGGCTGACCTGTGTCCTTCTCCTTTCCCATTCCCTTCTCTAGCTCTGGCCTGCGGTTATTGATGACACCACTCCTCTGTGGCCTACAAGAATTCTCTTCACCAAGGATCTATTTAATCACAATCCGAGGGCAGAAAAAGTAGACTCAGAACATTTTTTTAATAACTAGTAGCCACAAAAAAAAAAAAAGACTGAACAAATTGAGTTTTACCAACAGATCTCTCCATTACCCAGAAAATTTCATTAACCTGCTTCCCCCACACCCTGAGCTTTCTGCTTAATAGAGTATTGACTGAAACATACATTTCCAAAGCCTGGTCTCAGAGGAGTAGAAGGGGAAAAACCCCAATAATTCAGCAATGCAAGAGACTTTGCTAAAGTTTTATTCCCTGTGAAAGGCTTTAGAGGCATGTTGGAAAAAACCAATTAATTAAGCAAATAACAGGCTAAATTCCAGCCTGAAGCAAGTTTCATGGATGAGCTATCTAAATGTTAAGTGTTGAAGGGTTTATCATGGGAAACCCAGTAGAATTTTAACCAGCTGCTCAAAACTGGTATAATTTCAAGGTGTTTATCAAGTCTGGGTAGCTGCTAGGTTTTGGTTTCCAGCAAGGAGAGACTGTCCTTGTCATCTGATTAAATTGAGAAATCCTTTTTCACTGTGTAATTTGAAATCTCTAATACTCACTCCTTTCCTGCCTCTCTCCTGCCCTTTGTCCCAAGACTAGCCATATATGTCTATACTTTAGGACTAACCCATTACATCAGTTACCTTAGCAGGAATGTTATCTGTGGCCCTTTGGAGTGAACAGGCAACCATCTGGAGCTCAGTTTTCTTCTCAACTATGATCATGAGTATTTGGCGGTTCCCTGCTGTGTTTAGGCAAAAAGCTAAAACTTTTTCATGACATTTTCGGAACTCCAAATTGGAACCAAAGTTATCTTTCCAGCTTTATCTTCAATGACTCCATGTCATGTACTATCTGACCTAGCTGAGTTGCCTCAGCTTTGGCCCTGGCCACCTTGCCACCTATTTGTTCAAATTCTCCTCAGAACCTGCAAGAGCCAGAGAACTAGATCCTCAGTCTCAGTGAAATCTTCCCTCTCTGCCCTCTGCTCCAGTGACACTGCCCTACCCACAGCACACATGCTTGAGGGCACGTTTTTGACCTTGCATAATTGTAAGTGTGGCCAACATAATCATCATCTGTATATATCCTGTTTCTTGAACCATATGATAAAAACAATGATTTTTTTTTAAAGAACACGCTTATTAGGAAAGGAAAAAGAACAATAGAGGCACCTGCGTAGTCACATAGTCACAGGCAATCAAAGAGCTGTCAAGAAGAATGAATTTTATGAGTGAATGGATGAGTGAGTGAATGTACAATTAACCGTTCACAAATATTCCATGGAAAGGCAGGAACAGAATGATTTGCTCAAGAGGTCCACAGTTTATTACATTTCATACAGAGAAAGGAAAAGTGTCACAGCAATCTATTAGTAATCTAAACTTTAGGTTATTTAACTGACCAGCTTCATTAGGGGTTGTTAGCACATCAAAGTAGTGTTTATTGAACCTGGAAAAGTGTTAAATTGTGCTTAGGTTCCTCAAACTTCTCCAGCACTAGGTGATAACATCTGCTTTCTTTTCAAGAGAAAAATAGTTTCCTTTTCTTGAACACAATATCTTTGTTCCCTCTGTTGACTAAGATGTCAAGCTGCCTTGAGTTATTTAAAGAGACAGAAAATGTCTTTGTTCCTCAGTGATATTCCCCTTGGATTCCTTTCACTGACAGTAAACAGCTTCACCATTATAAGACTATTTGCTTGCTTTTAAAAGTACACCCCTCTATCCATCTAAACCCTATTTCTGGTTGCCATCTTTATGTGAAATTGTTCTTGGCCCTCTTAAGGTTATTTCTGTGTACTTCTTTA
The DNA here is from genome assembly GCA_004024945.1 of Uropsilus gracilis. Lineage (NCBI taxonomy): Eukaryota > Metazoa > Chordata > Mammalia > Eulipotyphla > Talpidae > Uropsilus > Uropsilus gracilis. The sequence goes on along the minus strand of PVHY01004781.1, from coordinate 6,604 downwards.
ATGTTGGTATGGAAAGACCCCAAGCTTTATACCCCTTTCCTGGAAAAGAATCTCTCCCCTTCCTCCTCTTTTTTTTTTAAGGGCTAATAACTCCATTTTGCAAACATGCCATTTAAGCCCTTGCAGTTGGAAGCAAAGGATGCGGGCTGCTTGGCTGAAATCAGATAAATGGGGTGGCTGCCCTGGTTACCTCAGAGACAAAGGCAGGCTTTCTGAGATAATGAGGGCCACATCTGGGAGCCTCAGACCCTCGCCCCTTCCCCCTTGCTGAGGCCTCTTACTTTCTCTTCAAATAGGAGTGGAAGAAGAACAGTTTCTGCTGCTGACTTCTGACTTGGCAGAACTGAGGGGAAGGAGCACCAATCTAAGGTCCATCAGATCTAGTGGGGAGGACCTGCAGACTCAGATGCTTAGCTCCTTGACTCAGTCAGCTGTTTGATGACCATGGGCAAATCACCTGTTCCTCTCTGAGCCTCATCTTACCCAGATCTATAATGAGGAGGTTCATCAATTCTCTTGGTTTGGAATTCTGCAGAAGCTGATCTTGAATCTGAGGTTTCAAGTGTAAATAGTTCGTTTGGGTGGTGCAATCCATGTCAGGGAGTGTGGAAATGAGACAGGGTATGTTTTCAGTAAAGTTGCCACTGTGGACAACTGGAGCTCAATCTCATGGGGAACTCCAGGAGATAGAGGGTGTACACACCTCTCCTCAGAGTTATTCTGCCCAACGGGTATGGAAGCTTGGGTTCTAGCCACCAAATTCCTCATTAATAGAGAACTATTTCTAGAAGTCTTAATTTTGGGGCACTTGGGGATTTGCCCCACTCTGGCCACCATGCTCATGGGGATTGAAAATAAGCAAGCTTGAGCCAGGTGTGGTGGCAAGCACCTGTAATCCCAGCACTGGGAAGCAGAGGCTAGGAATCACTTGCGTCCGTGGTCTCAAAAAGATAGCCAGGAGTATTGGTGATTACCTGTAACCCCAGCTACCTGGGAGGCTGAGACTAGGTATCACTTGAGTCTGTGGGTTCAAGACTACCTCAGGCAACATAACGAGACCTAGTCTCTCTAAAAATAAGTAAGCAGCCTTTAGTGTAGGGGTGAGTGCTGAGGAGAGAGAGGGAAGGTGCTGACAGAATCCTTTTTCCTAATTGACCTTTAACTCTCTTCCAAACCTGAAAAGCTGTGAGCATCTGCTTGGGGGAAGTAGGAGAATTTCAGGTTTTGGTATGGTATGCACAGCAAACAGACTGCATCTTCTACAATCAATGATGACTCCCTTTCCCAGACTCTAGGACTGCTAGAGTATTCCCAGAAGTGAGTTCCAGAGTTCATCCCCACTCAAAACAGGGAAATCATTTATATACCTATCCCACCTTCTTTCCTAGTTGTATCCAGAATATTGACAGACCCTTTCTCCTCTAGCTTCCAAAACTTTTCAGTTTGGTTCCCAAATACCCTATTTTCCTCTGCTTTCCAACCCAAATCTTTCATGACTGTCAGGCTTTCTGCCTCCCTACTTATGCACAAACCACTCCTATAGATACCCTTGGAATATCTTTTATCTAATTGATCTGTCAGAATCCAAGGGCCAATCCAAATTTCACCTCCTCCAGGAAGTACTTAGTGACTGACCTAGGGTTAGAAATATCCCTTTTCTCTGAGCATCCATTGCCTATAACCCTCCTGCAACCCTGTCTCACCAGACTAGCATGTCTCGGAGACATACCTAGTCCTCCTAAAAGGAAGACATTAGTCTTTCCACCATTTGGCTGTCTGTCCTCCAAGTACCTGGCAAGTGTCCAAGCCATAGGAAATGTTGAATTAAAGACTGAGCTGATTAATCGCAAGTATTTATTAAGCACTGTGTCTACAGAGTAAATGGTCATTCAGAAAGAAGCTGCTATGTGGCCGTGCCAGCTTTGAGAGTCCCACTGGCTGTAGGTAATAGGAATCGGAATTTGTTAGACTGGTGCAAGCACATGTCCGTTTCTTCACAGAGGGGAGCCATGGGACAAGAGCGACCTGCCCAAGGTCATGTAGCTAACAAGTAGTTTTACATTTATTTATTTACCTGGGGGTGAGGGGCTAGACTTTCTTTCTTATTGTTCATGCAAGTTCAGAGATAATTGTTGTTCCTTTGTCTTTTGTTCCACTGTGCAGAAAAATGAAATTTAACGGCTTCTCTTTCTGAAGAGCAGGGGCAAAGAATAAAAATATCAGTTATATAATTGTCATTTGCCTTAGTCATGCAGCCCTGCCGGAGTGCCATTGGAACAGAAAGATGATTAAGTTAAACACTGCATATTTATTCCCCTGCGGTCACCCTAATTGGTTCTGCTACTGTAATTGATTTGACAGGTTATTTTTACTCAGAAGGAGTCAGATCCTTTTGCTGGCTTGTAGATTTGCTATTGTTCTCAGAGTCCTGGCCAGCAATTGTCCAGATGCCCAGAGATGGGCTGGTTTCCACTTGAGGTTGAGAGGGGGATCCCCAGCCTTAACCTGGGAGGACTGGACTTGCAGTATGCAAACAGGAGTAGTCGTAAGTGTGTTTAGGGGGTGACCAAAGAGAAAGGAATGAGGAAACCAGTATAATGCTTCAAAGGATCAAATGGGAAGGAGCTCAGAAAAAAGTTTAGCATGGCAGTGAACTATGCTAAGTGCTTTATCCTTTGAACAGAGATGGGCTCCAAGGGCTTGGAACAGAGGAACCTTCTGTACTTTTTGTCTGTTCCAAGCAGCCACCTGTTTCCACCCCTGCAAACTGATTCCCAGAGCTAAGTACATAGAACCAACATTTCCTACTAATCCACAGCAATGGCCACCAACACATCCTTCTCCATCTTTACAGTGGGCTTGGTACTTCCCTCTGGAGTGGGCTCTTAGGGAAGGGTGTGTTGGCAAATGCTCAGAAACGCATGGGAGGTCACCAACAGTGAGAGGCAACCCTGAGAGAGCTACTAACTCCAACCTGCCAGCTGCGGGGGATGGGCTGTAAACTAGGGCCATTTCAGTGACCTCATGTGGCCTTGGATATCATCTAAACTTGAACCTCAAAATCTAAATCATTTGTCAACATGGAGTGACCATAGTCTGTCCCATCCCTTCACTGGATTACGACCTGTGATCATGAGGACTAATGACGAAGCATAGCCAACACTCAGAGTTCTGGACTTAATGCTTTCCATGCATGAGCAGGTCATCTTCACAGTGCTGTGGAGAGGGTGGTTATTATTGTTATTGTCATCATCATTATTCCTTGTAGTTAGGGACAATGAGTTTCAGGGAAGTTAAGTACTTCTGTGGTCACACAGCAGCCTTCTGTGGGGCCTAAGTACAGGCCAGCCCCAGTCCTTGCCTCTAGTACTCCACTCGGTGGTAATATATGCCAGAAAAAAGAAAAGAAACTGCTGGACTGATAGCTGTTGAGGGGCTGTGGATGTAAGATTGTTACCATAGCTGGGCATGGTGGTGTGTGCCTGTAAGTTTCAGCCTATGGAGTTGCAGCTAGGACTGGGGATCACGATTCAAGACCCACCCGGGGTAACATAGTGAGACCTAGTCCCAAAAAAAATAGCTGGGTGTGGTGGCACACACCTGTAATCCCAGCTACCTGGGATGCTGAGACTGGGGATTGTTTGAGTCTGTGGGACCCCGGGCAACATGAGCCTGTGGTTCAATGGGCAAAATTAGCCAGACCTAGTCTCAAAAAAAAAAAAAAAAAAAATGCTGCCCCACCAACCAGTGCTAACTTTCTAACTCCTTCAGCGTCTCTCTCTCTCCCATCTGTAAAATGGGAGTAATAAGAGCTGCCTCACACGGTTGTTCCCAGGAATCTAAGATAATCCATGTAAAATCCTGGCACAGGGTCAGGTATACATAAGCATTCAATCCATGAAGCTCTTTTCCTTGATCAGGAGGCTAAGCTAATAGACTCACCACCTCCCCTAGCTCTCCTGGAAAGGGAGTTTCCTCTACATGTTTCACTCTGAAGGAGGCACAGGCTCTTGACTCCAAAGCATGAATGAGCCATGAGGCAGCCTGAGCAAGGCCTACTCATGGCAGGTGGTGCTCTGAACCCTCCTGTCCACACAGCGCTGAGGCCACCAGGCACCCCATCCTGGAACAGGCTAAGGAAGTGAGGTCACAGCCCCTACCAGCAATTCGGAAGTTGGGAGAGGCTTGCCAGCCCCTACCAGTCCCGGGCCTTCACAGAGCAGTTGTTTCACGATTCCTGGAATTTCAGGCAGGAATGTTCAGCAGACGGCAGTAGGACAAGTGTAAATTCCGGAGGCTGAAGCAACATTTTGCAGAGGAGTTTCTCCCCCATCAGCCTCCGGCCTCAGGCCAGGTCTTCCTGGGAGTGGGCAGCACTGCCTAGGTTTGGAGCAGGGCCAAAGGGACCTGGGAATCAGCTTTTCCTGGCTTCAGGAAAACAGCAGGTGTCCCTAACTCGTGCCAAATATTTTTCACAGATGTACGAATCATTTTATGTTTCCCACTGGGTTTAGCATGCACACAGAAGTCAACTTTCTTCTACTTTCCCCCTATCTTATTTAGGCTGCTCTCTTTTTCCCATTCCTAAATAAAATCCCAGGCAGGTCTGGGAGCTTTTCTGGGCCTTCTCAATCTTCAAGATAGTCTCATTTCAATAAATAGAAAATCTGATCTAGTTTAATATCAAAACTCCAAGCTTTTGTCTAATTAAAGCATCTTTTCCTTCCTCTAACTCAGGCCCACTCTAGCTTTAACATATGGCAGTTGAAACCTTGCCCACTTCTTCACTCTACCTCTGCTCCCAGGTTGCTGCTTTGGACCCTGGCAGGGTCAAAAGGCTGGCATGGCAATGGAGGACAAGTGAGGGACAAGAAAGGTCTCATGCTGGTGTGGTGACACCTGCTATGGGCCATGCTTCTCTCTGCTACTTATGACTCCCTCTGTTCTTTCCCCTTCCCAGTGTCATCTGCAGTGGAATGAATTGAAGACATCCTGGTGGGCTTCCTGGACTGGGAGGCTCCCCCCTGTAGCACCTTCCCTACTCCAGCTGTCTTAGCAATTTCTCACTTTTAGCTTTCTTGGGCATACATCAGACATCAGCCCATGTGTCCCCCAAACTCTAGAGAGCACATGCCTATCTTTATGCACATCCTTCTTTTCCCCATGAGATACAATTCACAAAGAATTTCTCATAACTGTCACCTTCAATTCTACTTTTTGTTACTCTAGAGCTCCTGACAGAATGTTCCAGTCTCTTAGTTTGTCCCACACAGATGGCCCAGGCCCTTGCTATACGATGTGGGAGTTCTTGGCATCAATTGAATTCTTTGGGGTGTCAGCTGAGATAAAGAGAGCTAGCCCCACAATGTAGCATCTTAGGAGAGTTCTCTTGTGTAGTGACCTTGAGTATTATATGTTAACCACTCCACTAGGCAGTATAGGTGCATTATTTCATAGCAATTCCCCATTGTATAAAAGGAGAGACTGAGACACAGAGAGGTTAAGTGATTATTCCCAAGGTTACAGAGCTTCTTGGTAATAGCTAGGATTTGAATCCAAACCCCAAGCCCCATGCTAGTATTGTTCCTCCCCACTCTCCCCCAACTTGAGTCCTCTGCTTTAGCCGCTCACTTTGTCTCTGTCCCCTAAGCACCCCTGTGCTATCTTACTGTCCAATCAGTGTTCCTGGAATAACTGCATCGCAATCTGTGTTCTTGGAGGTTTGATTAAAAGCTACCCAGAGTGATTTCTCACCCTCTGCCTAGGAAACATTGTGAATATAGCATTTTCTCTAAATGAAGTTGTTTTTGTTCCCCTACACATCTCTTGGTTCTGTGAGTTATCAGTCAATGCATCTCTTGCCTGAGGTGAACAACTCTTAAGCAAATAGCTTGATAAGTCTTACAAATGAATGTGACTGCAATCCACACTTGGATCAAGGTACTTTAGGACATTTCAAGAAGCCCTAAAGACACCGTCATGTTTCTCTGTAGTCAGTACCTTCCCACAGTATCACTATCTGACCTTTGTCTCAGATTTTGCTGGCTTTGTCCCTCATTTGACTGATCTCAGGCAATGACCTGTTTTGTATCTGATTTATTTTACCTGAAGGATTCCCTTGTAAGATTGTTCTATATAACAGTTGTTCACTCTTCTACATTGCCATGTAGTATCCCATTGTATGAATATACTATATTTTATTCTTTTTTCCCCCAGTGGTGTATTTTGCCATTTACTGACTTGAGCAAGTTAACTATAAGCTTCAGTTTCATCTTTAAAGTATTTATCGTAATTGTGAGTATTCATAAGCAAATCACAAAGACTCAACAGGACAATATATATTAATGTCTGAATTATACTACCCAGTAAGTGTTAAATGATAATATTATTGTTATTTCCCCCACCTCACATTACTTTTTAAGATTTTTTTAAATCATTCTTTAAATTTCTTACAACACAGGCAATGTTGTACGAATGTCTTCCCTTCTCCCTGATGCCCCCTCCGTTCACTCAGACTCCTCTCTCCTTGTTGTTTTCTGATCTATGTTAAGTCCATCGGTCTCTTCCTTTCCTGTGGCAATGCTCTTCTGCTGGGTGAGGGACT
>PVHY01004780.1:0-90207 GCA_004024945.1 Uropsilus gracilis | reverse complement strand
TAGATAGATAGATAGATAGATAGATAGATAGATAGATAGATAGATAGATAGATAGATAGATAGATAGATAGATAGATAGATAGATAGATAGATAGATAGATAGATAGATAGATAGATAGATAGATAGATAGATAGATAGATAGATAGATAGATAGATAGATAGATAGATAGATAGATAGATAGATAGATAGATAGATGGCCCAACATTCCTCATACCCAAGTACTTTTGAAGAAGATGGCCCTAATGCTGCATTTCAGATCACTGAGTCTTTCTTAATTCCCCCTTCTCTTACTGCTGGTAATTACTTGGTTCCTGGTATCTAAACTGAGGACCTGTTCCTCTTCCTGATGGGAATGGTCACTATTTCTGAGGGATGTGAGCCTCTATTGCTTGTCCTTTTAAGCAGGATTCTAAACAGGGGGCTTACTCATGTTTATAAAAGTTTGGCATTTTAGAACAAACGTGAGTTCTAGCAGGAGTACTAAATTTTTAATCTAAGGTAACTTGAAGCACCTCACTCATATCCTTTGTGCATATGTGTTTGTGTCATCAGGATTCTCATGATGCCAAAGCAATCCTGAGTTCCTTCCCTGCCTGACTCCATTTTACTCATCCACCCCATGTGGAACATGTTTTTCATTCTATTTACAAATTGCATGCATGGTACTTATTTATTTACTGGTCTTTCTGGTAAGAGTGTGAGATCAAAGCAAGGAGGGGATATGTCAATCTTGCTCATCATTTTATTGCCATTGTCTAACAGAAGACCTGGCACACAGTAGCATTCTATCAAGTTTTACTATACAAATGAATGATGGAGTTGTCTTTGTTACATGACTGCCATTGTTACATACCGATATAGTACAACAACTCAGTTTATAAGAAAAATAATTTTTTCCACAATGCACAATTAAACAATGATTCAGAAAAGCAGATCTCATTTGACATTCACAGATCTGACATTCCACTTGTTGGATTAAAACCCTCCTTTATTCAATGGCAAATACAATTGTGAAGTTAATAAACAGAGTTTGAAGATTGCATCAATAATGATATTTGGTAGCATAGGAGTCTACTGAAATCAAAGCAAATAAATTATAGACATAGCATAGAAGATCTGAAAACTGCAAGTACCCAAATCCTGGAAATACACTCTCAATCTCCAAATTACTCTTAGCCAGCTTCAATAGCTGCTTTATAAATAGGTGGTCATCTATAAATAGTTATTGCAGAATAAATTTTTCCTTTTCCCCTCTGGGAAGACAAGTGGTGAGGTTGAATTCTCTCTGATTTTCCTTACCCTCCATTATAGAACTCAAGGTTCAAGGCCAGACTAAACCTTACAGGGAAAGAGAAGTGGTTAAAAGATTAAGAAAAAAAAAAGAAAGAAAAAAAAAAACGAGCGACTGCAGCTGGCAAAAAGCTCTATACTATCTCACAGCAAAGTCAATAGATTACCTGTTATTTTAAATGTTCTTTAAATTATCTCCCTAGGGAGATAATTTTCAGTGGATTCTCCATCTTCTCAAAGAAGCAGAATGTAATGCACGTCACTGACTCCACATGGTGAGAAAACAACGACACGACACTGAAACAATGATCAGAAAGAACAGGAAGAAAAATAGCAATTCATAAGAACTATATACCAACCAAATTAGTGTATAGTGGGGCTCACACTGGAGTCCCCAGGTCCCAGCAGTAACTTCAACAGGAAACTGGGGAGAAACACAGGTGCTTGGACCTCGCTCCAAGACTACCTTATCAGAAAGTCTCAGGGAGGCCCATCAGTCTATAACTGAATAAGCCACTTGGGTGATTTTAATGTTCTCTGAGGATTGAGAACCTACCGTCTAAGGGGACAAGTAGACTCAGACATTTTAAAATAGGATACATCAAACTACCTATATAATCCCTAAGAATTCTATTAAAATCAAAACTTGTTGGAAGTGAAGTGCAAATACATTTAATAACCCTGTTCTAAGAAAGTCTATGTTAGTGAAGTTGTACATGTAAAACATACACAAACATCAGAAAAAGAATGTAATTTACCTTATCAGATATCCATTGTGTAGTCAATTATTATAATTTGTTAAAATTTGCTACAATAAAGTTCAGTGTGGTACTAGAATAAACTAAGTAATTAATAGGAGAAAACAGGAGCCTATAAATGCTTCTTATTTTTATGGAAATCTCAGATGTAAGCTGGAGGGTCATGAAAGACACAGGAAAGAGTGAGAAAAGTGATTCAATAAATAAAACTTGGAGATGCTGTTTTCTCCATAGCTGTGAAATGAAATTACAAGCCTACCTCACACCAGCACTAAAAATTCATGCCAACTAGACTGAGATGTTAAAAATGTAAAAAGCAAAACCTTTATAAATTTTAAAAATAATTTCTTTACAGATTTTTGTGAAAGAAAATTTTATTTACAAGGCATGAAGCTCACTATCCAGGAAAAATATATTGAAAATTATGTGTATTAAGTGAATAAATTCTATTGACAGTTACTTTAATATCCCATATATAAAGGAGACCATCTGCTATTTAAAATACCTGAATTACTCTCAAAAAAGATATTAATAATACTTATAATTGACAAAGGATTAGTATGAAGAACACAAAAAGATTTCCTACAATTCTCTAAAAAAAAAAAAAATCCAAATAAGCAAAATAATGTCCTTTTGATCAACACATAAAGTCTCACTCAAAAATTAGAGGACTACCAGGAGACACTTTTTAACCCCTTTTCAATTGGTTATAATAAGAAGCTTAACAATTCTAGTTTTAAAGGAGAAATAGATTCCAAGAATCTTTTTCTACATAGTAGAACCATATTTGATGGCTTCAAATAATCTTAAAAGCAAGTTGGTATAATTACAGCTGAAGGGTTGATCCTATACCTCTAAATCATATTGCCACAGCCAATATTATCTTTAAAAAAAAGTTGAGGTTATACATGCTAAAAACTGGCAAACTATGTCTTCAAATTAGCTCCTGGGAAAATACTCAAGAGTCTTAGATATGAATATTACAGGACAAGTACAAGAATCTTCTTGGTAGCTATAACGGCAATTACTAAAATCTAGAAATAATGTACACATCAATTAACAAGAATGTTAATTATTACATCACAACAATTTAATACCATTGAATACTGTAGCTTGGAATAATATGGAATAATTTTAGTAGCATAAAATTGAATGTAAAACATCCAAAATTTACCACAGTATAATATTCTCTTATTAAGTTTAAAAGCAAGAAAATTAATTATGCATTCTTTAGACATATAAAAATGTTCAAGAGAATGATGATCATAAAATTTAGGGTAATGCTGACCTCCACAAATAAGTTGAGAGAAAACTGAGCAACACAGACTTTGTTTAAGACATTGATTTGTTTTTGGATAATATTTATTTTAAAATCAAGAAAAATATTTAACATGAAAAGACTGAATGAAAGATGGCATATAATGAACTAAAGATGATGGTTAAAGTAATTTTATAAATCTAAAGTCCTTAAATTTAAAAAATAAATAAATAATAGGGAAGGAAAGACAAAAGGAAGGAAAGAGGAAGAAAGAAAAGAATGGGAAACAGATTTAAAAAATAAATGTTATTAATTTATTAAAGTTACAAGTGAATTACAAAGTGAAAAAAAATCTGGGGATAGCTAATAATGATAATGGCATAAGTAGAAATAACTAGTCTTCACACCTTATTTAAATGGTCCTTAAATGGTCTATGAACTGAGATAGTAAGAGGTTCTGATTGTCCAGTCCTGTCACCACTGCCCACATGCACAGACAATGAATATTAGATTTAACTGTAGAGCAAATAATGAGGGAAGGAGCAATGACAGGTTTAGGGACATGATGGCCACACAGACAAAAGCAGTAAGTACTACTAAGTACCTACTTTGTGCCAAGTTCTTTGCTAGTATTTCCCCCCACATTGTCTCTAATCCTGATGCGCCTGTGAGGAAGCTTCCACAGTTCCACTTATAATAGGAAAGAAAATGCGGAGAACCTGACTGACCACTCACCATCACTTATTCAGCGAGTAGGAGGCCTGTTGAAGTCTTCCTCAGGTGGGTGGGCCCTCTCCAGGTGCTGTGTATTTTCCTTCCAGCTGGGTGTGTGACCCACATGACTGCCTCATGCTTTTGGTGTCCCCAAGCAGCATCAATATAAGGAGTGGATAAGATTTCACAAAATAGTGAATGTATGTATGCCCAGATCCTCATCAACATTTCCTTGGTGAGGAAATTGAGACCTGGAGTAAAACTAACCCAAATTCACAGAACATAAAGATGAAACCCCAATTCAAACTGAATTTGGGTGAACTCTAAATCCCCCTTATTTGAAGAGATGAGAGTTATATCAAGAGATATGCAACAGTGGTCAGCCACTGAATTTTACTTGACTTCCTCTGAGCCTTCATGCTATCAGCAAATCTTAGAACTGAAACTTGTGTTTCTCTCCTGCAATGGGATTTTGTCCAACAGATATGTTGAAAAAGTGCTCTGACTTTAAATATGTAACTTTTTGCATTTAAAAAGGGAAAGAAAACCCTATAGCAAAACATGGTGACAGCAATAGTAAATATTTTGTACAATTTGAAGGAAAAAAGCAAACTAACATTAAAATTTTAAAGTTAAAAATAAATAGATAAGTAAATGTTAGACTGAAAAAGCAGGATTTTTCCTGAATTTTCTTATCTACCTACAGCTAAGAGTTATCTAATTCCTAGAAAAGAGTTCGACATTGAGGATGTGTGGGGAAAGAACTAGATAGGGAAGCTCTATGCTGCTTTCCCAATGTTGTCACAAATTTAAATGACTCTAAACAATGTCTTTATATTAAAAAAAAGTCACAGGAAATTATTCCATGTTAAATCCAGTCTATGACAGTAAATCAAAGCTAATCTGTGTTATGTGTGTAGTAAACTGTATATATTTAAGTTTTTTCTTGACTTGTATTTACTAGCCAGTTATTTACATAATTCCATGACTTTAGAAGTACAACTTCATACCTGCACCCATAAAAACACTTCACACTCCTCCATCAAATCTCCAGTGTTACAGCCTTGCACGTGTTACCCCAACTCCTCCTCCAACCTCCTCCTCTCCAGTAACCAGTGTATTTTTCACAAGTTTCAGAATTATTCTGTTTTATCAGTTTATCTTCCCTGGTTATTTATATTGGTTATGTTTACTTGTTTTTGTTGCCTATATTCTGTAAGTCAAAGACATCATTCGGTATCTCACTTTCTCACTTGTTTCAATTATCATAATTACTTCAAGATCCATCCATTTTACCCCAAAAAGCATTATTTCATCTTTTTAAGACCTGAATTATATTCTACCAATCACGTGCTCTGTATTTTCTTTATCTGGTCATCTGGTCTTCACAATAGCCATGATGTGGCTATTGTGTATAATGCTGCTATGAATACAGAGGCACCTAAATCTGTTTGTGTTAGTGTTTTCATAATTTTTGGATAAATATCTATCAGGGGGATTGTTGAATCACATGGCATTTCCATTTTCAAGTTTTTGAGGTACTATTTCCATGGAGACTGTACCAAATTACATTACCACCACTAGAGCATGAAAGTTTTCTCCACATCCTCACCAAATTTGTTGTTTCAAGTCTTTTTGATCTATTTTTAATTATATTATGAATAAAGGCATTCTGTAACATATTCCTGACTAAATGGAAATTTAATTTGGTTAAGAAACATAATCCTCTACATATAAATAGCAGTCACTTTCTACAGGTCAAGGGGCTTGGCCCATGAGGGCAGTGACAGTATATGTGAAAACCAGAGTCAGATTTACCACAAAGCTACTAAAGTTGCAACCTCCATACCTCTCACTTAAACAATGTAATAACACAGTCTGATACTGCCAGTCTTCAAAACTTAGTGAAAGAGTTATTTCTTTCCATTCTGAATTCCCCAATCATGTTTCATCCTATCAGGACTGGTTTGGAGTCCACATGGCAGTTTTGGAAATATAAAACAGGAAGTGCTGTTGGATGTATATTTAGTGTATTGAGTCTGAAAAAAATTTTGCAATTTCAGAGTCATTTTCATTCATGGTCATTTGTTGCCAGCTAGTCCAGTATGGGAACATTTCTATGACTACCCCTAGTAGTACTCCTGTGGTGTCTGGAACTTTGGCATATTGATGCATGGATACTTCCCCCAGTGCCATGCATCAGAAGCAACAGATGAAGAGTGATAAAAGATCATTTGAAAGGAACTGTGTCACAACTCAATCTATGGAAAATTATTCCAATTAAAAGGGATTAAAATATTAAACAGAGGATTCAGTTTTTGTTAACAACTATTCCAAATGGATGTTCCATCTACTCAGGATTATACTTATTAAACTATCATATGCCAAGTATAAAGCATAACACATATTTATGGGAAACATATAAAATAGAATGCAGATAATCCTTCTGTTTGAGGTCGTAAACCTCAAACACAGTATTATGAACTGCAAGCACATTTGTATAAATAAAGCAATATATATACACAAAGAAATATTACTCAGTCATAAAATAATAAAAGCCCATCTTTTGCAGAAACATAGAAGGACATGGAGGGAACTAAGTTTTGTGAAATAAGTCAGATAGGGAAAGACAAAAACACTATGTGATTTCACTCATCTGCAGTAGATAGAGAAAACAAACAGATGAATTTAATAAAAAAATGAATATTTAGACTATATACCAATTAGAAGGGAATGGGAAAGGTGATGGGTGAATCAGGAGACAATGGCATGGTATAGTAATAAGCTTTCTGTGGTGAACTTGATGTAAAGTATACAAACAGGACACTTTCTCAGTGACCTACACCTGAGACTATATACTATTTAATATGCTGTTACTTCCCCCAGAATAGATGCTTTGTTATACTACACATTGATATTTACTCATCCAAGTTCTGAATAAGAGATAGAATAGATGTTTTGGGTATTTTCTTTAGGAACCCAAACATAACATATATCTTGATTTTTTTTTCTGAGGCAATGAACCCTATATTACAAACAACATATTTATAAAAGATCTTTTAAAATCAGTACTTAAGTGTCTTAGTTGCACTTCTTACTTCTTCTCTTTGTACCGCAGTTTCCTTATCAGTAATATAGAAATAACAACCAAGTTTTCTCTCAGGAAGAAGATGAGGAATGAATGGGAGACTTAGGTTAGGAATGAATGGGAGGCCAAGCCTAAAACTTGGTTCTACCTTTTTCTGATTCCTCAAAGCCATGAATATGTGGCTGAAAGTGAGGAAAAAAGAAGATATTTGGTCGGTTGATATCATGTCCTTAGAAGGAAGATTTTAAAAATGAAAAGATCACCAGTCACTAAAGTTTTGTATTTGAATTCTAGTCTTTCTCTCACTTTCTTTGGCCACTTCAGGTACTGGGACAGTCCTTCAAACTCTGCAGTCCACAAGCCAAGGATTAGAATAATGGAGACTTGGACTTAGTAGTCTCTTAAATCCATTTTTGATTTTCACAATCTCTTACATTGTGAACAAAATGACCAGAAAACACCCATTTAAAAGGTTTGTTAAATAAATTGCCTTTTTACAAGTCCCAAAGCTAGAGAAAGCAAATTTTTTATGACTGTTTACACCTAATTTTCCAGGGATCATTTCATACTGTAGGAAGAGTATGCAAAGATCCATCTTTAAAAATTAGAGGAGTTAAAAAAAATATCCCCCTGGAGATATCAGCTATTTGTGAGTTAGGACATCATTGATAAAAATAAGAGATAGATATTAATAATAAAGGAAATACTTAGCAATATTTTTGCATTGCTACTATCTACATTATAAAAGTCAAGATTAAGGAAGAAATTAAAACTTGATAAGTTTGCTGAATTTTCAAAATTAAAATAAATACAGCAATATTCACTGGAAAATTAAGTCTAATAAAATAAATATTTTAAAAACATCTGAAAGGAGACTCATTACTTCTGAGACATGAATACTTGAATTTGGAATGTATTATTTTACTGCTATCTGTACAAATGTTTCATTTTTAGTGAGCAAAGAAAAATTAAAAATATCCAGGCAGTATGTATGTCATAAATGTAACTACTGTTTATTTTAAATCATTTCATTCCCTTTTATGCTTTTTTTTAAGCAGCTGTTGCCATTGCTACATGTTTATACCAATCAATCAACCCTTGCTCTAACATTTGCAACAAAATCCAAAAACCACACACTGCAATGTATCTCTCTACTCATCCTGGCAGCAATGAAGAGAAATCAAATGAAAAGCATTTTATGTTAAGGGTAAAAGTCCCATCTACATTTACATTTATTTCTAGCTATATTGAGTTTGCTAGCTGAAGTTTTGAGATGAAATAGGGGCAAAGTTTTCTGAAGTGTTGGCCTGAGTGACAATTGAAAGACATGTGATCTCAGAAAACCATAAAACTGCAGTCCCATCAGGCTTTGCCTGCAAGAAAAATTGCCCATCAGCATTTGAGCTGAATTTTGAAAGGAAGTCTTATGCCAACATCCTTGTGAGAACTTTTCTTCATGACCTATAGCTAAGCAATGTTTGTGCTTGATTGCCTCTCTGAAACCCTAGAGAAATTTCTGAATATTGAATATTCTTCAGGATTCTTCCAAACTCTAGAAATAATAACTGGAGAGAGAGCGAGAGAGAGAGAGAGAGAAAGACAGAGACAGAGACAGACAGAGCAAAATGAGCAACATCAGAAGCAAATGGGCAGATATCTGATAGCCTATACAATATTGTCTTAAATTTCAAAATAAGAATTTTTAGTCTAATCAAATCATTTTAAACAAACATCACTTTCAACACCTAGAAAGCAGGCAAATGCCCACTTATATTGATAAAAATTGATATAAATCCTATCTTCTTCTATATCGCATTTATTATGAAATGGGGTGGCAGAACAGAGAAGCCAAGTTTCATTTTTGTTCTATCACCTATAGTCTGCCTTTCCCTGCATATGCATGGAGATAGCTGTTTCCATGGTCTCTGCACAAGAATTCTCCCATTACTACAGAATAGATCTCATTGATTAATGACTATAGATATAAGAATCCTGTGACTACATAAGAAAGCATGCCTCTTCTTCATTGAAATGATTCATTAATTCTAATGAACACTTAATTAGAGACATCCATTGTTCTGATTTATAACTGTTACAACAACAACTCATATATACTCTCCATGAGAGCAGGACTAGTTCCCATAATACCAGTTCCCATCACAAAGGGCATGGGAATCTGTCCTTCTGTATCTAATGCATATCTAACACGAGTCTTTCAACAAATATTTGTTATTGAATAATAGAAGGGTAGAGTTTATGATTAGGAGGTATACTGACATTTTCCTACCAGATAAACTTTAAACTTGTAAGGATGACTTACAGTGATATACACGTTGTCTCTATGCATTCAGGACATACTAACATACTAGAGTGAAAGGTGCGAAATGAGACAGCATGTGCAGTTACAGGAAGTCATTAAAGGTTAGATTCCCTCTTTCCATTACATTACACTGTCTGTGATTGAAAAATCACCAAGTGCACATACAACTCATTAAATAAACCATCCCATATAGTTAAGTTCTGTGAAGGCTGAGGCAATATCCATTTTGATCATTTTGTTTCCTTTAATTATCCCAACACTAAACACAGTGCAGAACATGTAGAAAATGCTCAGTATATATTTTCCAAACAAATGGACAAAATCATGAATGAACTAACATCCCAAAGTACACCTCAATCTATGGAAAATGCTATTAAAGTCCACTTTAAGGAAAAGCCATTTCCATGTAATTACCTGTGCAGAATAAAATAATGTATGAGTAAGCATAATGGATAATTTTATTTACACAAATCCTTTTTATAAAATGTTCGAAGGCACGAAGAGTCAGACAACTGTATGTTCTGAGATCTAGAAGTTATCCAGTGGATTTGAAGATTCTCATTTGAATAAGATGAACTCTTCCCATTTTTCAGGAAGAATTGATGGCAAATCTGAAGTGAATGAGAAGCTGGGGTACACAGTAAGTTCTGGGAACATGTACAAAGCACACCCCTTTATCAGTTAAGCAGTTGGTTGTCAGTAGTGGCAAAAATAAAAGTCCATTCTGCCAAAGAATATCTCTTGGCAGGAGAATTCTAGAGATATATTCAGCATGTAAGTTTGCACATCATCTTTCCACTAAATGAGAGGAGAAACATGAGGAGTAATATGCAGCTTTATATAGATAGCCCAGTTTTAGGTTGACAAGCATGAAGAACAATGACGTGCTGCAAGTAGAATCCAAGCTATATTTATTTCTTTATTTTGATATATTCAAATAAAAGAGGTCACATTCCTGGAAGAATGACTCATGGATTCTGAAAAAGGGTTATCAGCCAATATCAATAACATAATTTCTGCACTGATATTTCTCTACAGAACTCACTGAGAACCACAGTATCTGAAAACCAGCTAAAAAGAAGTGACTTAGAGATGACTTAGAGAAGGAATAGTAATCCAATTGTGGAGTGCCTTCACCGTGGGAATAACAAGCTTTTGATAGGATGAAAATGGAGCTTGAATTCATTTAAGCCATTTTCTTCACATATTCTCCATCCCTCTCCATCCTTGGAACAAGAACTTTAGGGGTTACCATCTGAGTTTATTAATACAACTTTAGAATCTCATAGGATTACCCACTCTACCAAATCAAGATAAACTCCTGACACCTCTTTGTGTACAGCTTTGCAATGTTTTATTCCTATGAAATAAGCATCATGTCCCAAAATGAAACACATCTGTCACTAAAAATTCAATTACAGTCTTTGTAAGTCTCCTGTGAGCTCCTGCCCTACTCACGCCTAGATGTCTTTGCCAGCAGCCAAGGAGATCCCTGCATGCAAAAGGATAAGCCTGGAAACCAGGGCTTAGCAAAGCCTGAGCAAATTCTGTCCTCTTCACTCCAGTCACAGCTTCCAGTGCAAGTGTCATTTTGCCCTCCAGCCTGACATCCAGCCCCTGCAGCCTAGAAATTCTGTTAAACTCTACAGTCACAACCCCTCCCTGTGACAAATGTGTGGAGCAACACATGACTTCTTCAACCAGCTGGTTTTGCTGGCATTTGAATAAAAGTAAAAATAGAAAACAAAGAGGGAAAAGAAAAATGACAAGCTGAAACCTGCGACAAGAAAAGAGAACAAGGTACAGAAAATTGGCTCCAGCAGGCCGGGAGGGGGTGGGGTGTGATGGGCCGACACTGCCATCTTGTGGTCAAATGATACTTGGGGAAAATGTTAAATCAATCTCTAAGCGAAGTGATGTGTTCGTTACTTCCAGGGGAAAAAGAACACTTTCAAAAATAAGGCAGGACAGTGATGATGATAAATGTTTCTTGCCTTAGTAACTGACTTCTGCCTTGTTTGGTAAACTGGAGAAGGATGGAGAAAACCTTATCAGAGTTGCCATGTTGCCTTCGTGTGCCCTCAGCTTTTCTATTGCAACTTCAGTAGCTGTTTTCTTTTCTTCAAACATTGACTTTCTTTCACCCTAAGATTGACAGTTATAGGGAAAAAATTTCTCTTAAGGTTAAATTTTAGATAATTATTTCTGTGTAAATATGACATGTGCAATATTTAGAAAATTATTATACTATAAAAATCATTGCTTATCTGAAATGCAAATTTAGTTAAACATTTTATAATTTTCTGACACTACCTCTCTCCTAAGTAATATAAAAATTTAGAAAAATTATTAGATAATAAGCTTCTATTAGGATTGACCTGAATGCTTTCTATAAGAGAAATATGTTACTTTTATTATCTTAGCTATGGTGACTATTACATGATATTGCTATGATAAACACTAGAAAAATAATAAAAAGTTAATATTTTATACTTTGAATTAAATTGTATTTCTCTTTACACTGAATTCCCATTTACTCTGCAACACATATTTCTGAAATAGAAACGAGTGGGAAGAAGGCAAGGTTTAAAGATTTAGTCATTAAAATATACCTCAAACTAGTAATCATATGGTAATTATAAACCTGTATAAATTTAATATCATCTTAATATTATTAGCTCAGAGTTGGTGTTCAGGTGAACAAAGAATTATGAAACAGAAGTAAAAGATGTCCTGCCTCAGAAAGATTCTCTACTTAGCAGGAAAATAAGAGTCTAAAAAAAGACTTAAGTGCCTTAGCAACTCTATTTTCACCTTTAACATACTTGACCATTTGAGAGATCAAAGTTTGCTTTTTAGATTTTGACTTTTGATGTGAACATTCTTCTCACTTCACTCTGCTGAAGGACAAGGTTTATCTGTCCTACTGAACAAGGCTAGCTTGTCAACTGTTACAAGATGCTGTGGGTTGAATGATCTTGTGTATGTAGGGCAACCTATTCAACTGACAGATGAAGCAAAATCTTCCAGAATTTACTGCAAACATATTTTGGGTATTGTACAATCACAGCCATTTTTTCAGTTTGTGTCAGTCATCAATAATAATGAAAGGCTGCCTAAAAGGAGAAATAATAATCCATTTAGTTTTGAAATAGCCATACACCCAGAATATTTCCAAGTAAATTATCAAGTCTACTGGCTGTCTTTTGAGGCTTGCTAATTCATGTCACACTGCCTCTTACTTTCTTTTATTATTTCATATAAGAACTGAGATGGAAAACAAAAGTTGACCTATCCCAGTTCTCACACATCCTCAAACAATACCATGCTAATGTCACTGCTTTGTTGATTCACATTAGACAAAGAGTCAACTTTCTGTACCTACATTTTGTTCACCAAAGTAAAGTGAAATCTAACCTAACTTGTCAGAAGAAAAACCAGGAATTCCAAAGTATTTTGAAGAAAACCACATTCCAAATATTTAAGGAAACCTTGGCCCCAAATTGAACAAACTTAAAAGTTACACTTTAGGAATGGTACACACATTATGTATATGCCAGTATTCAAACACATGTATACGTTATGTAACATAAGAGTTGTAGTCCTATATAATGTATCAACTCTGATAATTGTCTTTTATTGATTTTTAATGTAGCTTAAGGAGTGTTTATCTTTATTTCTGTTCCTCATTTAATTGCCAGTAATCACCATCACTAGCACATAAGCTAACACTTAATATCTTTACCCTTGGTGGTAAAGTAGTCACTGAAAAATAAGCAAGTGATATAAAAACAGTATTGGGAAAAACCATTAATCCTTGATTTTATAAGAATTAATCCCTAAAATGTGGTATATATACACGATGGAATATTACTCATCAATTAAAAACGACAAATTCAACGATTTCGTAACAACATGGATGTATTTAGAAGAAATCATATTAGCAGAAACAAGCCATAAAGAAAAAGACAGAAACCAAATGGTTTCACTAATATATGGGATATAGTGAAAACCATAAACAAAAGCCTTGAGGAAAAGTCAAAACAAGCTAAGCACCAAACTAAAGTACACAACTTTGAGCAGGAGGGAAAGGGGGGGAAGGGAGGAGAAGGTGAGGGGGGACAAATCCTTGAGATTACAATGTTGTGAAATTTATAAATAAAAAAAGAAAGAAAAGAAAAGAATCCCTTTATATATCATTTTGTCTATTTGAGGTTTTTCCTATATACTTCATCAACTAAATTCTTTTTCAGGTTATGGACATTGTATTAGTCTTTCCTTTCATCAGAATCATTGTATAAGTAGGAAAATATATATGTATAATGGAAAATATAAAATATACACTATTAATCTCACAGAATTTGTGTTGAATGAGATAGCATGGATTATAGGAAACAAAATATTGCTGAGAGACAGCTCTTTATGGGTCTCTTATGTGTACATGTCTTGTAAGCAGAGTTACTGATAGCTTTTATTCCATACTATCTTTCTTAAAATGTCTTTTCAAGAGTGGCCAACATCCTTGAAAGACAGGAATAGTGTCACCTTTCTGGACAGAGGAGAGATTTGTTTATGCCCCCCATAATAAAGATAACGAAAGATAATGAGACCTTCCTCTGGGCAAAGATTGGGCAGATTTGTTCACAGCTCCTGTAAAGACTGGAATTTCTCAGTTGGACAGAAGCACAGGATATATACAGTATGACCTAGTCCATCTCCAAGGGATTTCCTTGGAGGGATGGGGTGGTGGAGAAGAACCAATGTAAACATGAAGCTTATGCTGCCTGTTGTACCATGAGTCATCAAGTCCTCTGTCTCTAAGCCAGAAATCTCATTTCTTTTTCTAACATCCATGAATCTATGCCAGACTAATTCTCTAACTCCTGTCTAGGCTTCCATCCCAGACTCTCAGGACTCTTGACATGTAGATATTAATGTGAACTTCTTTTATTATTTGTAGGTCTTTAAAATTCTGATAAAATTTATTACACTGAAGAATTCCCTAACAAACTGATATCCCTTTATTCTTGGGAAATAATCCCAAAGCCCCCAAATGATGCCTTAACCTGAGGCTTCCGCTAAAACTTGTATATATGCTGTTTTTTCCCTACACATTCATTCTTGCAGTGAAATTTAATTTATAAATTAGGCACAGTAAGATTGACAATAATAACCAAAAATTAATAGCTGTGACAATATTTCATGATAAAAGATATGTGAATGTGGTCTCTCAAGGCTGGAAGTCAACATTATAGTGTGAGCTTGGCTCACCCAGCACTATTGTTTACTGACTGTGAGCTTGGACAAGCTACTTCACCTTTCTGCATGGCTAGTATTTTATATACTACAGGTTGAAAAACCCTGGTAGCCAGTAATTGCTATTGTTTTCACCTTCATAAATTAAGTAAATCAAATATCTCAGCTCTGTCTGACCTCACTGAGTCACAAAAATTCAGGATTGACTATAATATCAAATAAATCTGATTTAATGCTTTAACTTTATGATGCTTTCTTTCCACTGTTCTCTTTAATATCTCTTCACCAACAACAAGTTCACCATATTAGTGAAGTTCACCAATGTGATCCATCACTAACATTAACTGATTTACTAACGTCGCAAACTACATCATAAGCAACATAGGGAAATCAACATTGGCATTTGTTGAAATCATTAGCAAGTCTCTCCTTATCAGCATCCTATTTCATATGTCATGAAATGTATAGGTATTTTACGATTTTACTATGCACTAACTGAAAGTATTGTAGTGTAGGGAAATACTTTTTTCAGATGAGGATTTGTTAAAAAATGAAAATTACATTCCTAGGAAACAAACTAATCAAGATTATTTATGAATGCAACAATTTTAATGGGGAAAATAGAGAGATACTATTATTGCACTGTAATTAAGGTTTTAGATTCACAATATAAAACAATTTTCTTATGGGCATTTTAATATTTAAAGTAGCTTTATGATTAAATACTATTGTCATAATATAACATTTCTGGGAAAAGTTAGAAATAAGTGACAAATCAATCCCTTGTCTTTCATCAATCCACATTATAAGTATGGATTGATAATAATACATAATACACATAATGCAACAAACACAAATTTAAACTAAGACCCCCTCTTTAAAAAAAATCATAAAATTCACCTAGTATAATACTTTCTAGTTTCATCCATGTTGTCACAAAAGCAAAAGTCCAGAGCTTATCTTTTTAACAGCTAAGTATATTCTAACGTGTATCTAGACATAGCTTCCTTTATTTTTATTATTTATATATGCATATGTTTATATTACATATTATATATATATAAGTATATGTTTATATTCCTTCTATTTCCATCAACATTGGTACAAATACATTAAGTTTATCTTTTGTGACTGCTGAGTAATATTCCATTGTGTAAGTATACCACAACTTTCTGATCTACTCATCTGGGATCCATTTGGGTTACTTCTATATCCTGACTATTATAATTAGTGCTGCAATAAACATAGAATTACAAGTATCCTTTTCAATTAGTGTTTTGATGTCCTTTGGGTAGATTCCCAGAAGTATACCATATCTTCCTAATCTACTTATTTGTACTTGGGTACTTTGATTGTTTCTTTAACTTGGCTACTGTAAACAGTGCTGCAATGAATATAGGAGTACATATATTCCAATGAATTAATGTTTTTGCATTCTTCAGGCAGAAACCTAGAAGGAGAATTGCTGGATCTTATGGTAGATTTGTTTTTAGTATTTTGAGAGTTGTTCACATAGTCTTCCACAGGACTGAGCCATTCTATATAGATAACAGCTGTATTCAAGGGTTGTTTACATGGAAGTGGATTAAATGTAGCATATATACATACTAGAATACTGTTCAGTTACAAAAAATAGATTAACTCTACTTATTTGCAGCAGCATGAATAGAATTGTAGGGGATTATGCTAAGAGAAATAAGTCAGAATGAGAAGGACATATAAGGATGATTTCATCATATATGGAACACAGAGAACATAACAAAGGAACTGGGAAAACTAAACCAAAATAAACCCTACAAAATGGCTACAGAACTGAAGCTATTAGAGGGAATTAAAAATGGGAACAAAGTGGGGGAGGAGCCCAATTTACTATGATAAAGAATGAAGGTTGCTTTGGTGGAAAGTGTGGTATGGGAACATGGATCTAAGAAGGTGTAAACCTGTCCTCAACATCATATAGAGTTGGAAATCAATGAAACTTCAATTTTTTAAAAGAAGTAACTGAATGTGTATTTTATCCATCTAGTCTTTCTCTCCCTTTAAAATCAATATTGCTTCTCCTAGTATCTTTACAATCTCCCTGTAAAGGAACCATTGTATTATTTAAGTACATACTAATTATTATCTTTCTAAATGTGATTAAAATAAAGATTTAGGTCAGTAAAATTCCTCATACCCCAAGAAAGTCCAAATGTATTTTGATAAATGATAAGAAGTCACCAGGAAATAAATTCATTGGAGAGATTTACAAGAAAACCAAAAAGTTTTACATGCTGATCTTCATTTACCTCTCATTTACATCCTTATATCTCATTTACATTCTTATACCTGCCAATTTCCTAAAGAACTTACAACTGGCAAGTAACAGGGATAAATTGATGTCTGCCTAGATATGGTCAGGAATTCAGCAACCCAAGTAATAAGTCTAGAATTCAAGAGTAAAATGGTTGGAAATCAAGACATAGCCCTAGAAAGCTGAAATGGTTTGTGTTCAAAACCCATTTCATCCTCATTCAAGGAGCTCAGTGGGCTGAATGAGTCAGAGACTTTCTTTCTCAAGTCAGAATCTGTAGAATCTTTAAGTCTGTGGTTGTACTTATTTTACTCAAACACATAAACAGGTTCTCTTCTGATTAGCACCAGAGTCTATTCACAGTCCAGACCATATTCCCCGTTAGGGATTCAGGAAAATGCTTATTCTATTTCTTCAAAACATATAAGAAATGATTAGGACAAAATAGTGACCATTGTCCATGGACATGCATGGAATCAAAGAACTTTGAGACAATGACAGCATCTGCTTTGAAACAAAATTTGAGCCCACTGCCAATCTGAACACTCATTTTGTGCAGTCTGTTTAAGAGTACATTAATATAGTCTGCCTTCCTACTGCCAACAACAGAGCTGGGAAGAACACAAATCATCCATTACTGCAAAATAATAATAGTAGTAGTAATATTAATTATAATAATACGACAAGAAAATTATTAAAAAGATTTTTGCACTTAAAATGCATCATCAGAGCAGAATCTTGAAGATCTTCGCCCTTCTCAGCTTGTGGGGAGGGAGACTGAGGCATAGAGAGGTTAAATAAGTTGCCCAAGGTCACCCAGGAAGTCACTGAATTAACCAAAAATAGTACCCAGGACTCCTGCTTCCTCCACCGCAGCTCCAACTCCAGGACCATGTTTCCTGATGGCAGTGACGCATTAGACCACAGCGGTTTGCCAGCAACATCAGATAGCATTTTGCTAGTGTAATTTACCTCTTTCGGAATTAAATAATAATGCCATTGTACCTTAATCTATCACCTTTAGTCCCAGAGGAGCCTAAAGTGCTAAGTGCTTTAGTTATGAGTTTAGCAGCTTACATTTAAATCACTTCACACACCATTAAAATGCAGCTGTCCTTGGAGTCAATGCTGCAGCTGTTAAACATAAGTATCCCAACTGTTAAACATTTATTGAGCACCAACGATGTGCTACATTCTAGACAGAAAGAAAATTTGAATTGAAGGAGTTTACAGGAACTAAGAAATAGAGGAAAATGACTTAAAATGTTGATGACATAAATAGAAATCAGACTAGTGCTCGAATGTATTTCTGTTTTCAGTGAAAATAATTATCAAGGAGTCTGAACATTGCCTGTAATCATACAAAGGACTCATGATAAATGCTTTAAAAAGTGTGAACATACTACTTTGAACCACAGACAAAGCTGTTTTGGACTCATTCAGTCCACTTCATTGTTCTCTTCCTGATTACTTGAGGTAGAATATTTTTTCCCTGTGTTTCAGAAACTTATGTCATAAGTTTTAAACAGACAAGTCCAATTGGTATAATATGACCTGATCTGAGTTTTCCATGGACATCCATTATGTAACTAAAGGCAATTGTCCCTGGAAAAAAGAAAACGGAAACAAAGAGGGGGGAAAAAGGTAAATTTAAGCACTTGTGAATAATCATAAGGTTAAAGAAAAATAATAATTTTATGATAAATGATTAAAGAAACTAGTAAATGCATATTAGAAATTATAAATACAATCAGGATTATTTTTATTTACTGTATTTTTTACTTACCACATAAAAAGCCAAGTGGAAACAGAGGACAGTCCAAAGGAGCAGGAAATCCCAAATGGGGATTTATACCTACCTGCAGGAAATATACCTACCTGCCTGGTATTCCATGACTTAAGAAAACACTTTGCTCAGGCATTGTTTTGTACCATTTCATGACTAAATGATTGCTTTCAAATATGAACAAGTTGACCTGGACTACAGGGAGAAAGAGAGGCAGAAACACAGTAAAAAAAAAACAAAACTATTTGATGTATTATGGGTGTGAGCCTACAAAGGGACCATATTGTCTAAAACATGGGGTTTGGGAAAAGAAGCAAGAAGCTCTTTCCCCCACAGTGTTTCCTACTGTCAGAAGAAAACAAACGTGAAAAACAACCAAAAAAAAAACTTCTTTACCTTGTTGTCCCTCTAGCCTCTGGTTATTAATAATTGATATTTCAGGACGTTTTATACAAACACCTAATAAAATCACCCTGGAGGAGGTTAATTTGAAAGAGTGAAAAGACTGGGTAAAAGAAAGTTTTGTTGTTTTCAGGTACTATTACATTATAAATAGCTTAAGGTCTACACTAGATTAACAAATAGCTTAAAATAATTTGGGAATATTTTTCATTAAACTATAATTTTCAGGTCTTAACTTTTTTAGTATATCTACAGAATTAAAAGACACACATAGATAAAAAGGTGACATAGATAACATGATTTAACTGAACAAAAGTGAAGTGGAAAGGTCTCAGAAATATAAATTGTCAAAGTCTTCAACATGATTTAGGAACATGATACAACTAGTAAGAGTTTTTAGTTTGTGGCAGACAAGGGGAATCTAGTGATGAGGAACATTGTTGTTGCCTCAAGGAACAAAAAAAAACATTAAAATACTGAGTTAGTGAATGAATGAAAAAATTGTCATTCAGTATAATACATGAGAAAATAAAGGTATGTATATAAGGTGATATTTAAGAACAAAGGAATGTGTGTGTGTATGTGTGTGTGTGTGTGTGTGTGTGTGTGTGAAAAGATCTAAATTCTACTGAATGGATAGGATTCCACTGGGAAATTCCACTCTACAAAATGGATAGGATTCAGGGTAGATTACTAGAGTACCCAAAGTAAGCGAAAATGAGAGATAGTTTCCCAATTATGCTTGTTATAAATCAATTCCACCTGGATAAATGAACTGTGTTCAGAGGAAACCTTTGTATAAACAGAATTTGAAACGATTTCTTGTGAAACAAGTAGAACTGATAGGAATATGGAGACTTTGAGGATGCTAAAAAGAAAAATATGTGTGATATCTTAAGATATTTTAAGCTTCTCGGGGAAAAAAAAAGAATATTTTGTCCTGTGTAACTTCAAATAATAGAATAAGGAGGGTTGTGGCAGCAACAAATGAAAAAAGTAAACTTTGGCTTAATGCATAGATTTGTAACTGGAATTGTTTCCAAATACAGTGATTTGTCACCATGAGTAGAAGTACCAAAGCAGGATGAACTGTCCATAAGGATGCTGCAGAGGAACTTCCACCATCACATATGGGGAGGAATTAACTAACATCTCTCCTTGAATCAATAAATAGTAACAAAATCAACCCAAATAGTGATGGACTTGGCTTCTTGAAAAGTACACTGTTGTCTTTGTCCATTCTGGTTGTCATAGCAAAAGGTGGCTTATAAACAA
Organism: Uropsilus gracilis; assembly: GCA_004024945.1. Classification (NCBI taxonomy): domain Eukaryota; kingdom Metazoa; phylum Chordata; class Mammalia; order Eulipotyphla; family Talpidae; genus Uropsilus; species Uropsilus gracilis. Next base: position 69,765 of record PVHY01004780.1, on the reverse strand, counting down.
AAGAAATTCATTGCTCACAGTTCTGAGGGCTGGAAGTCTAAGATCAGAGAGCCAGCAGGATTGGTTCTGGTTATGTACCTGACATGTTGAGCAAAGAACAAGAGAAAGCTCTTTTGTGACACAAATTCCATTCTATAAGCCTCCACTCTCATGATTTCCTCTAATCCTGACTATCTCCCAAAGGACCCCTACTAATTCTATCCCACTCATGGATAGAGGTTTTCCTTCCAAGATCCCAGCTCCCATTACTGTCATGTTAGAGTTGAAGTTTCAAAGTATGGATTTTGGGAAGACACAGCATCCAATCTGTAGCAGGGGGCATCCAATTCGGACTCCCAAAATATCAACTGGGGGGAAGAAACTTTCTTAGTTCGTAACAATTGTGTATGTTAGATTACATTTCTAGATTTTCAATGGCTCCCAAAACTAAAGGCAATGTATCACACATCCAAATGCAGTTTCATATAGACTATTCTAAAAGGTGGATAAAATCACTCATGCAGCCCTAATCTATGTTCAATCTCTGCTCTATGGAAAAGAAAGCTAAGAGAGATTTGTCAAAGAGGACATTAAAATTAATAGAAATAACATACTATGGCATTTTTCTATCTTCATGCAATGAAAGGGAAGAAGATGTATCTTCTCTTGAATTTCCAAATAAGTGAAAAGTTGGGGCAGCAAGACAACCTGGGAGAGAGGGAAGGAGAAACTAAAAGACATAAAGATTTTAGCTTCCAGAGATTATTTTTGGAATTTTGGGACGATGAGTTGGATGTGACCTACCACAGATTGGATGTTGTGTTCTACCAAAAATCCAAATGTTGAAATTGTAACCCTAATATGACAGTGGTGTTAGGTGCAGTTTTGCGGAGGTAATCATTCATAGAGCGACCTATAAAAGCAGGACTTAGTGCTCCCTTTCTCCTTCTGCTGTTTGAGAATATAGCAAAAAGACAACTATGTAAAGCCAGGAAAAAAGTCCTCACCAGACACAAATAGGTTATATCTTGATCTTGAACTTCCCTACATCCAAAATTGCAAGAAATAAACATTTGTGTCAAAAAGCCACTACTTCATAGCATTTTGTTATATCAGCCTGAAATAGGACACTCCCCCATAGGGCCATGGTTATACGGAGTAAAAGAATAAAGTGGAAAACCTAATATATGCACCTTGGAATTCAGACAGCATGAAATCAGTATATGAGCTTTACTGAAAAGCAAGGAGAGAGAAAAGCTGTGTGCATAGCATATATTTCCAGTTTGATAGAACAAGGATATATAAGTTTCCCATTATACCAAGTAGACACAGCAGAAGAGAACTGAACAAGATCCTATTTGAAAGAATCAGGCCATCAAGGGTTCTTGCTGGCCTGAGAGGAGCTCAGGGTGAATCCCCTGGCAGAAGCTGAAAGACACTGCAAGTTCTAGAATAGAAGTTGTCAACAGGGATGCAAGACTGGGAGTGTTTCCTAAAAATCTACTCAAGTTTCCATGGGAAAGCACCTCATGAGAACTTATAATTGAAAATTATAATCAGAGTCAGGTAAGTAATTTTGCCTCTTCTTCTTATAGCTCTGCTCCTTGAACCCAGAGGACCCTGAAACAGAAAAGTATATAGGGAGAATTTGAGGTAAGACATAATGAAAGAACACAAGTTGCCCCCTTCCCCACCACATGTCTGAAGGGTTTTTAGCCTGATGTAGGTTTTTAGCCTGAGAGGCAGAACTTTCAATGTATGAAGTACAGAATTTAGTTATTTTTGTTTAGATCTCACTGAACCACTTAAATCTGAGGAGAGTGGTGTCCTAATACCAGACAAGATATACCATCTGCCCAAGATAGCCTCAACATATGGGGAATGGAGATTCATCATAAATTTTTAAAAACAGCAATGGATGAAAGGAAACTTTTTTGAAAGCATTTCTTAAATAAAAAATCACTTTTTAAAACACGCAAAATAAACCTATTACACCAGACATTGCGCTATGCATTTTATTTATTCAAAACATCCATCGCTCATTTATTCATTTATTCAGAACAACCCCATAACTTCCAAAATTGCCCACAATTTTAACAGTATTTCAAAATAAACTCTAAATTACAGCTTATAGTATATTTTCAAATGCATTAATGTTTGCATCTTGATCTTCCTTATAAGTGAAGATACAGAAAGTAAATGTGGAGATCAGGTTTAGAGGAAAGAAATGAGACAGAGAGCAAATAATGTAATTATTTGCATGGTAATTAAGTCTTTGCTCTACTCTAACTTCTCTCTCCCTTCCAAGAAAAAGTAGAAGGATGAACTTCCATTCTTGGAATCATTGGTAAGCTACTTGTAATCTCAACTGCTTATCCATTAACCCAATGAGAGTAGCATGTCGCTAGAGGGGGAAAGGAGGCATAGGGTGTAAACAAGAGCAACTAAGGACTGCAAGTTTGTGGATCCACAGGGTGTATAAACTCCTGAGAAGATGAGGAGCCAGCAGAACCCCAAGTTTCTTTGAGAAGAAAGGAAAATATATCATATACTATGTATTATATACTACATATATACATATATTGCTCTATCAGTTACCATTCACAGCTATCACCTATAAAGTCAATGTGAACACTGAATTAGTGAATACTATACAATTGTTCTTAGAGGAAATGCAGGGTTAGGCTCATGAGTGCTTTTAGTCTCATTTCACAACTGATCAATAAATAGTCATGTATTTCTATTTTAAGACATGATGTTTAATATATATTCTGGTTGATTCATTAGCACTGAGCTTGCATGCAGGAGAATGATGACTTATGTCTGCACTGGCACATTTTTTGTTCATAAGGCATATCACAGCCCTCTTGAACTTAAGAAATCTTGTTAGCACTTTTACAGTATTGCGGTGTGGTTGGGTGGGGAAGCCTTTAGACAGTGACATCACCAACAAAGTATACACACAAAATAATCAAAAGCAAAATGCACATGCAAAATCAAATAAAAAACATGTGCCACCAATGAGGCTATATAAAAGAAGTGCTCTGTGTACTGCCTGAGAACAGAAGAGGCATACAGGGCAGCTCACTCTGGTAGATTCTGTGAGTGCCCACCAGTGACATGGAAACATCATGAGCATTGATTTGAGGGCTGCAAATATAATTGAGCTGCAAATACATTTTGGAAATAAGTGAATTTGCAAATGCAAGGTCTGTGAAGAATAAGGATAAGCTCTGAGTGTGTGTGTGTGTGTGTGTGTGTGTGTGTGTGTGCTTGCTTCAGTATGTCCTCTGTAAATGCTAAGATTTTTCAATTGAAAATAAAGATACAGCCTTTAATTGACCTTAAGAGTTTACACTTAATGGAAGAATGAGGATTAACACAAATAAAAATAGTTAAGGAAAATATAAGCTGGGTATATAAAGAGACTATACTCAATAGATGACATTCTATTCTAATAAAAAATTAGAGGAAAGATTCTTTGTAAGCTCAAAACAGATTATTTTTTAAGTTGAATTTTTCCTACGTTTTCAAGTTTTATATAGAATTTGTCAAAAGAATGGAGCATACTAGAAACTCTTGGTAAGGGTCTGGTGTAAAGAAAGATTTAGAAGCTAAATCACAGCTCTGAGAATCTCTGTGAATGCCCCAGAAACAGCAAAAGTATGGGCAGATACTGGATAGAAGGACTAAATGGGCAAGGCCAGAGACTGTTAGAAACACATAGTCTCCCTTGCATGCCCAGATTTCAGGCTCAGTCTCCTATGGAATAATAATGATGGTACTTTTATGTCGATGTGTATTTAGCTAAATTAAGCATGGGGCACTCTGCACAGAGGGGGACTTGATAAATTTGTTTCTTGGTTATTCCTATCTTTCCTAGTGTAAGAGAAGTGAATGATTATAGTTTTTTTCACCCTTTCCCGAGGGCCTCACCATGTGGGAACAGAGTTCCTTCTTATTGCCATTCGCTCTCCCCAGGATAAAGGAGAGAAAATGACTTAGGCTATAACAAATATTAGCCCAGGTATATTGCTAAGTGATCCCAAGGGAAGGGAAACTAAATATACCTACCATGTGACTTTCTGAGTTGTGATAGTCAGGGGCAACCATACAAAAGGACTTTATTTTCAAATGCTGCCTGATAATGTGCCTGTGATTCAATTCTGTGATATGGTTTAAAGGAGAATTCAATGCTAAGCAATTAATATCTCACTGGAGCATTATAGTCACAACTGCCACATGCTTAAATACTCTGTGTTAAATGTGTTATTCTAAAGCAGGTAAATATTGTGTAGTTGTTGCTATTACCACCAAAGTGCATATTTACAAAAAAAAAAAATACCCTGGGAATGACTGTTGCTGAGGTAAACTGACAGTCAGAAACGCCTCTTGGGCAAGGGTCAGCAGTAATTTTTGTAAATGTCCAGAGAATAAATATTTTAGGTTCTGCCTGAGAGTCTCTTTTACTGTGCCTTGTGGAAGCAGTTATAGATAATTTGCAAATGAATGAGCATGACTCTGTTGCAATAAAACTTTATTTACAGGCATAAATATTTGAATTTTACATACTTTTCACCATGCTCTGAAATAACTGCTTGCCTTTTGATGTTTTCAGCTGCTTAAAAATGAAACAGGCATTGTTCCCTTGTGGGACACAGAACAGATTTGGCCCAGGGGCTGTAGTTTACTGAACTCTTAATAAAGAGTAAATACATTTCAGAGGCTGAGAAAGAACCCTGAGGCAGATTAGGGGTATAATCAGGAAACTAGGTAGGAGGATCAAGTTCATAATCACTCAAAGACTTAAGTACCAGTCCCCAAAGCCCTGTTCACCAGAGACTGAGTTATAGTGTTGGTTGCTTCCACACCTAGAAAGTCCAGAAAAACACCAATTATTCACCCCATCAACCAAAGGGCTAAGGCCCTAGGTCTTCTAAACCAGTATCATTCAAGCGTAAGGTTTCAATTCTACCCTTCTTGTCTGGTTTCCTGGATTTAATTAAATCATTCTCTCTGGGCTTTGACAGACTCTGCTTCACTGAAATTGTCTTTTGGAAAGTACACCACTTGAGGGTCAGGGATAACAAGAAGTTGCTTCAGGTTCCTGGACATCTGGCCATCACTAGAGTAACAGAGATTTCCACTAAGAAGCAAACAGAAAAGATCGGTAAAATAAAAAAAAAAAAAAAAAGGAGGAGTGGGGGAAAGCAGTTAGGCATGTGGTTTTGCTTGTGGTAAAGCATGAGGCTAGTTGTACAAAGGTGACTATGTGAACCATTCTACACTAACCAGCTGCTACATGAAGTACTTTTCAAGATATGTGAGGGAGCTGGATTTTGACCTTATCTGCATCAGTCTCCCTACAGTCATTCAAGTATCTAAAAAGGAATACGTTTTAAGCCCTAGTATGTACCAAGAATTTCACCAAGTATTTTATTATTCTTTACAGAAATCTTGACACTGATCAGTGATAGTGTGACTGGTCTACCAGTGTCTAAAAGGAGGCTTGTAAGTGCTTGTTCAAGGGAGCAAGTGACAGAAACACAATGCAAGCCCTTGCCTACCTGGCGCCTTGACAATATGCTGACTCCCTGTTGATTTATAACATAAAAACATTAGTAAGTTAAACTGCTGTCTGAAGGTTTAGGGATTTAAAGTTTCCAGAATCTAACTGAAAACCAAAAGGTGAGTGTAAAACGCATCTAACAGAAACTAATAAAGGTCAAAGTTGGGAAATTCAGTGTCTTGCATTTTCTAAAGGAAAAGTTCATCAGTTATCTCTGAGATGCTCCTAATTTTATCAGAGGCATCATTTTAATCAGTTTGGTAATCTGGTTTTTCAATTTCAAATAACATTATCACAAAAGCCATGGATGTCTTGAAGAGTTGCTGATTTGACAATTTGAAAACTAGAAAAGAACCAGAAAATAATTATGACATAAGGATGCAAAATATATAGCTGTCTAGGACCATTTAGTCTAGTGCCTTTACTCACTTATAATGTGATGTAGTAGTTAATTTTCAAAATTAAAATGAGCCATCAAGGAAGCTTAAATTTTGCTCATCATACTCTGCTTATAAAAGCAAGAAAGTTTGTGAAACATCTTTGGATTTTTTTTTTAAATCAACTCTAGTCTAAAATGTTAGTGAAAGTTTGAGAGCTTAAAACGATCCACGTCAAATAAATCTTACTCTACTATGTCCCAGCACCAGGTATTCTTTACATAAGGGCAAGTCCAGCTCGGGTGGTCTCAATATCTATCTCCATAAGTTCCCAGGGCCTCCATGGGACTGTCTGTAAGGACAATGTATATATACATGGAAGTCCAGGAGCTAAGCCAACAACTCCTTGCCAAAGGATTACTCCTTTAGCTCATCAAACCAAAAAAAAGAGGTACATCAGAACCAGGAAATGGAGTTAATGTTAAATTTCCAAGAAACTCAGCAATCATTACTTGGTTGGTATGGTTGAAGAGCTCAGGAAGGAAATGGGTGGACCAGGTAATGGGAAAATTAAAAAATGGTTCCTAAAAACAAGTGGTTCCAAAAGAACAAGTGGATAACAAAGAGGGTTTGCATGCAAGAGCATCTCATCTTGACAGAGAAGTCAGAAGGGTGCCTCTTCCAAGTCTGTATTTACAAGCTCCCAGGTCCATTTAAATTAGTCTATAATATGCAACTCTGGCAACACCACCACTTCTTTGTTCTGCAGATTCCTAAATTAAAATTCTTCTTTTCACTTTCTTATCTTATAGAACAAACAAGATGGCCCAAATTTATTTAATTCTGCTTCAATCTCAGTTTTTATTAATATGCATTCTTTTATGTTTTTGTTTCTCTTCTAAGCTTCTACCTCAATATATCTATAAAAATTTTTGATGTTAAGCGCTTATCACTAGTTGTGATAATAAAAACATTTTTAAAAGGTTGGATAGAACACACTGCATTTTACACCCTATTTCTCATGTCAAAAGATCTTAGTTCTCTATAAAAACATTGTTCCAAAATACCAATATTTCAAGCATACCATCTTCTCTTCTGTCAGCTTCCCCTTATAACTGGGAGCATAGAAAAGTTTCCTACAAATAAGAACCAAGAATATCTATTTATTCTTACTATTTTTGGTAATTAAATATGTTTGAATACTATATATTATGATTATATACCAGTATCTTTAGGCTACAATTGAAAAATCTCTGAAGTTAATGATGGAACACCAATAAATTTCTCAACTACTTGTTTTTTTTTATCTTGAACATATATTGCTAAGAGTTGTTTCCTTTCACTGGCCTTCTAAAGATGTTAGCAGTAACCTGCACATGCCCTTGTTTCAAAGAATGAAGCATTTATTAAATGCATGAGAAGTCAAGTTATCCTCTCATCAAAAGTCTACGCACTCTCCTATTATCTACCAGATCTTGGTGACTCAACTTCTGCTAGTCTTCCAACTGTATGTTTAAGGGGAAAGGAGGAACACGGAAATGCTGCTGATGCTTATTTTCTGAGTGCTTCCATTTTGTTTTCCAGCTCTTCTACAACCAATTTCCTATATTAAGTTGCCACTGCTCAGATATCTTTTGCAGCTAGTATCTTCCTTACTAGACCTGACACATGACAGCGGTTATGCAGTGTTTAGTACATCACGTGGCACCTAGTTTAATGAATTTTAGTGTCATATTTATTAGGAAAATAGCACCTGATTCCTAGTTTACACACTAATAAGAAAAGCTGAATTGAGAAGAAAAGGCTGAAAATCATTCTCTGAGTAAACCTGGTGAATGAAACCCACTATGGTTTTACAACCAGAAAATAGCATATAGAAGGCTAAAGAGAATGCACGATTAAATATTCTTCTTAACTCATTATTATAGTGCTTCTAGCTATCTCTGATAAAGAAGCATTTTCATTCTAGTTTTATTTTTTCTTTCATAACCCATCACACTCTGGTATGTAGTCTCATGAGTATGATCTAAATGTAGCTCATGTCACCCTTGAGTTCAATATAATCGAACACTTCCATACCCTCTTCAACAAAATGAGTCCACCATTCATGGACTTAGATGCAGTGGCAATACTACATTGAAAAATAAACTTACAAAACCTTAAATTCAATCTGTGTACTTATCTTTTGTAAATTGTTTCCCAACAGTTTAAGATGGCACAACACACATGAGTAAGGAAATGTGCACAGTGACTCTTACTATATTTTAGGTCTCTGTGATCTAAAAGTACTTTATCTCACCTCCCTTTCACCAAACATGAACTAATTAGTCATACCTCACACCTTTCAATCTTCATTGACTTTTGACATACAATATCTCATATAATTTTCTCTTCTCATTTCCACCTAATTATACCTCAAGTTTAAATCTAAACCCATCTTTTCTCTGAAGTCCTCTCTGATCCCCTACCACACACTAGTTTTGTCCAATATACTTACAATACATTCTTTGTGCTATAGATTTTTTTTACTGTTGTCTTAATATGTGGCTTCTCTTCCGTTAAGATTGTTAGGCCCTTGAAGAAAGGACTTGTATAAAACTGTGTGTCCACCTAAGAAACTGCACATTTTAAAAAGTTATGTACTATAAAATAAACCACAGTGAGACTAAAGTTTATAAAATATTTGAAAACCCTTCAGTAAAAGAAACTATGTGAACGTAGAATAAAATGAATTGTTTCCAATTTGGAAAAACAGAATTGTGAGGTAAGGATTTACATAGCAATATAAAGGATTATAGCTTTGCTTTTAAAACATAATAAATCAATTTTTTAAAAAATAACTTCTTTATTGGAAATTAAAGTAAAATAATTTGTCTGTATGGAAAATAATTGCTGGTAATTTCCAGATTTCATTTTAAGAAATCTTTTCTTTAAGCCTTTGAAATTTTCTTCAGCCAGAATTAGCACAGAAGAACTGCAGATTTCTCTATCTGTAAATAAAGGATTTGCCAAACAAGCTGAAAAACAGTTTAATCTCTATCTAAACTATCTAAAATCACTTCATCCTAATTAAGTATTTGTTTCTCATGTGAAAATATCCAAGAAATAGAGGAAACAGTTCCATTTAGAGAATCTAGTTTCATACATATATTTAGTTGTGCCCCTGGAAGTAACCAGTTTTTAAACTCCCTGCATATCTTCATACTCATCTGAAAATGAGATTTTTAAATATATGATCCCTGTTTCTTTTTACAGGAATGAAGGAAAACGTTTTTGAAATAGACATTTCTCTCTAGGACAAGAAGTTTCAATGATTATTGAACTACACCAAGGGGCAAGTTGACATTTCCCCCAGTAGTTTTTGGACTAAGACAAACCTTTTGAACTTTTAGAGGTGATAGAAAATGACTCGGGCTAACAATTCAAGAATCTGCCTGACTGCTGACATGTTTGCAAAATTATTTTATCTCTAACCCTATCAGAGCTTTTCAATAAAGTATCTTTCTTTGCTATCAAAGCTTCCTTTATAAGCTTTTTGAACACTATATACATCTCAAAAATACATTCTAACCTTGACTTCAATCTAGGAAATATATTTCACACTGCGGTCCATTTTAAGAAGAGACTATGATAGTGGAAGCTGTTGCATAGTTAATTTCTGGCTAGTGCTTCATAAATTATTAGGCTAGCCCATTTCTAAGAACAAAAAGAATGTCCATTAAAGTTTCTCAGAGATTACACTAGCAATCCACTTACTGCTATGTATTTCCTGCCTGTTTATAGTTTGTTGTTGGTGTTGCTGCTGTTTTTGTTTCTTCTTTTGCTAGAGCAACTAAGGATACATGAAAATTAGTAAATCAGGCTACAATCTCCCCATTCATATATAAGTATTACCAAAGATAAGGATGATAGATAGTCTTCTTCTTAATCTTCTCTCATGGCAGGATGTGAGTGAATACCAGTAGATGTAAGAATTTAAAGAATTAGACCTATTCATCCTGACACTGATTACAAAGTTCAAGCTGTTCACATGGTTTCTTGTTTTTGTAGCTTATTTTGTTTGTTTTTATTATCAAGAATTATGTATAGTTAGAAAAACTTTTGAGACATATAATTTTCAGACATAATTTTATATGAAAATTGTGATTCCAAAAGTATCAAAGTGAATTCAACAAAAGGTGTTACAATTATATATTTTAGAGATAGAGAAATTATAGATGATGTCCCTAGACCCATGGCACTGCCACATATTCATTTTTAAAGATATGAAAATTAATTGTTGACCAGAGTTTTTAGCCTGATGGCATATCTCTCTCCTAAAGATGGGCCCACCAAGAGCATTACTTAGTCACAGATGATAGACTGATGACATCATAGCCCAGAGATCTCTTCTGTGCCAATAACTTTAACTGGAAGAATTGTCATTTAGAAAACATATAGTAGATAAATCAAACAGAATTTATATATAACAATGTGATAACAATTAAACCAGTGTAACTCTTCCATGAAACACTAGATGCTAATACTTAAAAACAATATTCAATTGACTAAATTTTAATGACCTTAATGACTATATTCAAAAACTCATAAATTGCCCCACATCCCTTCTAGCAGAGAAAGGAACTCTAAGAAGTTTGGATAAAATGAAATACTTTTATGAGCAGAAGGGAAAAACAACAAGGTGGTTATATTAGACAGAAAAAAATAGATTGGATATTGCAAGGTTACTTCCCTTTAGTGGATGGCAAGGATCTATAGTGCAGATTACCTACCTAGTACTGATCAAGCGGTTCCTGATTGTTTTAAAATTCCATTGAATCTGTTTTTAAGTCTTCAGTGATATGGGATAGAACATAAGTGACTTCTTTTTGGTCTCTTGTCTTGTTTTCAACATTAGAAAAATGGCCCAATAAGAGCAGAAAAATGCAATATGAATACTTGAAGCAGCATGCACAATGCACATTAGTGGAGATAGATAGGAGTCACATTAATAGCACAGAGGAAATGGCTAACTTTTCTGGGCACTCGGGGAGTGCTTCAGAACAAGAGGGCAGTTTTTCAGAAAACTTGTGGTGATAAGTAGAAATTACCCCAGATAGTTGACTAGAGTATCACAGTACTTATCACACAGCTCAGTTTATTGTTATTGTTACTGTAACTGTTTTCCACACTCAAACTACTTACTTTACTAAGGCAAAGAAAGTTTATTTCTTGTGCATCCCTGCAATTCTACACAGGTTCTCCATATATTCATAATGAAATCATAACCAAATAAATGAATAAGGAACAATTTGGAAGTTAGGAACTATAAGATTCCACAAAGGTAATAGAGGTAATCTTGACAAGAGCAGAGGTAGTGGACTTAAAAATAATTGCACAGACTCAAGGAATATTTAGAAGAAAAATTGCTAGATTATAGAAAGTGAAGGGAATGAAGTTACAACGAAGCAAGAACAATTATTAGTTTCCCCCAGTACAAATGATGGTGATAGCAATGACTTTGTCAATTGTCTCCACTTAGCCATCTAATTTTTATATTGCATAATATTCTAATCCTAAACATAATGTGTTTTATATTTCCTTCACAAAATGTCCTTATCTCTACTGCACATTTATGAAGGTGTGCACTGCACGTCTTCATATTGCAATCTGTTTCCCTTGAATTCCTTGAACTCCAATTTAAATCTCACACCTTGAAATATTTAAACAAAGAAAGCAATGAAAAATTAGGAAAATAATTTATAAGCTAGAGGTAAAATGAAAAATAAAATATAAGAATTATGTGTGAAACCCCAGTTAGAGATAAAGAATTACATTATTTTATTTCAAAGATAGTATACTAGTGTCCTATAATGCATATGTGTAAAGAGAGTATAAAATTGTAGATAAATGCCAAATAAACATAAAAAGGATGACCCCTGTCTAATCTCAATTGATGAAAACACTCCTGTGTATGAGGCTTTAGGGCAAGTAGAAGAAAGGACCTGTGATTTCAGATGTCCTACATTTCTTTTCAATAGGGTGACTGCTAATGATCATTTTAATCCCTCTCTAATGAATTTTTTATCAAAATAATTTGATAAAATACCTCAAGTGCAAGGTTTTACTCCAGTCTACAGCTGGCAATATTCCTGGGTAGACATAGCTGACACCGAACAGCTGAATGTATTTGGATCGGTATTCAAAAATATTCATGGTGACAAATATGAGAAGCACTGATATTCATGCCACTCATCAAATGAGCAAATTCATTGTTTAATTTTTTCAGTCCTCAGAATCTCAGCATTCTCATAGCCTCAATGCCAAAAAAGAAAAAGAGTGATTTCTAGAGATGTGAGATAAAATCCAAATATGCCATCGAGCACAGAGAACTAGACTCTCGGTATTAATATTTCTTTCTCAGTTTGGCGGGTTCATCTTAATGAAAATACCAGAATAGCAAGCAGTTTTCATCCTGGCTGCTGGGGAAACAGAGTGCTGCAGTATCCAAATGTTTTTAAAATGCTGTGTGTGTTTTCAGTGATGTGAGGTATCATGGGAGAATTGAATTAGAAGATGAAAGTGTGACAAAAAAATCATGATATGATGTAAAGTGTTAAGGTAGCCAAAAAATGGAAATGTAAAGAAAACAAAAACAAACACCTAAGAAATAAATCAGTGCCTCTCTCTCTCTTTTCCACGTGAAACTCATGTGCATATTTGTCTGCATTTTGCCAGTGTGACCGATGTGATTTTTCAGCACTGATGGAAAAATAAGAAGAAAGAAGCCACTTAGTTCTACTGAAGATACTCCCTATGTAGCAAATTCAATATTTAGAAAAGAAAGAGAACCAACTCTGGGCTATATCAGAACTAGAAAGGAGCAGGGAGGGATTTGACCAAATCAAAAATTGTCTAAGATGTAATTGAAATGGGACAGAAAAAGAAGTATACAAGTAAGTTATACTAGAGAAATTCAAATGGCCTGAAATGAAGAATAAATAATTCAAGCAATATAAAAATTCAACAGAGAAAAATGAATGGAGTAACTAGACATCAGGGCTCTGGTATCTATCCTCATGTCTAAATGTGTTGGTATGTATTACGATTATTTTTGAATAATGGCAAAATTATTGAACAACAAACATCATTTTACGGTAATTTTTCAATAGTATTGTTTTGGAAAGATTTTATGAAATTAAAAGAAATAAATTTAATCACAACAACCTTCACTTACTTTGTCAGATCACCTCTCAGAAAAGACAGTGGATGAAGTTACTACCATTATGGAAACTTAAGGTGGTCTTTCACCCTTAGTGACCTACAACAAGTATATTTCATGGCAGGATGCGAAGCAACAGAACAGGCTTGCTGGGGAACATGGAGTTTCCCAAACAAACTTGAACCTAAACAAATAAACACACTAAATAAAGTCTTTGCATGTTTCAATAAATAAAATGGGAAAAATTATTAACTATCTCATGCTGTAATTTTTGGATGGCAAAGAAATCTTCTGCTTGTTTTCCATGAAGATTTTCAAACATAAAAATTAATAGTGAACTTGTTGAAAGTTTGTAGACTTCTCCATCAGATCTATTTTGAGAAAGCACAGGTGCAACAAGGTGGAAGAATGATAGAGATGAACAAATCTATAAAACTCTAGTTTTTTCTTGACTATTCACAGTATGACTTCTAAGTGGTGATATCCCTTTTTACAGAATGAAGATAGTAATATTTGTTTATGCAATTGTGTCATAATATGTGATACAAATAATTTATTGATTTAATAAACACCTTTGTGTGTTGTAACAGCATAGGTTAAGCACTTTCCTAGCACAAGTACAAGTATTGAAGGTTCTGGGGTAAACAAGCAATACATGATCCTGGACCCTGAAAAAGATTCCAAAAGGCAATATAATAAATGCATAGTTACTCAAAATTGCAGTCAGTATTTTACTTGTTATAGGAAGAGAAATGTACTCAGGGTAAGAAGAAAGAAAATCTCTTATATACACCATAAGCTGTCACCTGCACACAGGTGGGTTTTGCTAAATGGAAAACAAATGTTGATGATTTGGCACAAACTGCACTATTTTGACACATATATAGATAAATCTGACAAATTTAAAAAAAGAGAAGATGAACAAGGTAAATGGTTTTTTATGTATGTATGTGGTTTCTGGAAAAATCTATTCCAAGAGCCCTGTTACATATTCAACAAATTTCTTAAATTGAAGAAGCAGATACATGTTGCATTACTGCTCCCCTCCAGACATATCTTATCAAGAGATCTTTCAGTATAATAAAAACAAAATCAAACCCTTCTCTGGGCTCATTATGGGTTGCATTACTTAGCTCATTGTAGTAGCAGGAATTTGACTTATTAAATAACAACATCACAGGACACACTACTTGAGGGGATAATTGTAGGGGAAAATGTCTCCTCCTAACACGTAACTATGGGTATGGCGAAAAACAAAGAAAATTGTAAATTGAGGATGGCCTTTCTGTTCAGAAGACACTGGCATTTAACTCCAGATTCTTGGGATGCTTTGTTGTGGACAGGTAAGGCCCCAGACTAATTACTTCACTCCAAAATAGAGCCTTTGCAGAAGCCCTGTGTAAATGCTGCAAAACTTTCTTCCTTTCTTTTCAAAGATTTTGCTTAGATTGCTCTGTTACAGTGACAGCTGTTTTGAGCTAGTCTCCAGTTCCAGAGACCATCTCTAAGCTGAGGCTTTAGAGAATCTCCCAAGGAAACCATTGCTCAACACTGAAGAAATTAAAAATTCTATTAGTCAGGATATCTCTCTGACAGCAGGAGCCCTATCTCTTTGCAGGAAGGCAAGAACCCAAGAGAAATTTTTCACTGCAATTTGAGGAGCTTACCTGCATTTCTGTGACATTGTGAAGAGTTGTAATGAGGAAAGTTCAGAGAATACATGCCAAATAACAATTCTCTAAGGAAGTGAAATAAGAGTCAAGTGGGTTTAAGGGGGCTAAAACGAGGACAGTTCTTTACAGCAATTGTTCCTAGAATAATCAAAAAACTCTCTTCACTGGTATTTGTGAAAACGAAGTATATAAGACCAGAATCAGGAAATGATACACCAAAAAAGGTCATAAATTCAATTTATTAGAGTAGTGATATTTGTTTTTTTCCTTATATTTTGCCTTTGGTATTTTCTCTTTTTTCTAAAATGGTGATGTATAAATCAGATCCATAAATAAAGGCATCTTAAAATAAAAGTATAAGGCATCATGAGTTTTCTCTATTCCAGAACCACAAATCAGGTTTCTCTCCTCTGCCAGCCACGGTGATGCAATTCATTTCAATTGATCCACTAAATCTCCATTAAACTCAGTACCTCATTATCTCTACTTAAGAGGGAGGTAGGGCTGGAAATCACGAAGTCAAAAGAATGGTATTAAAAAGGGGGCAGTGATTTCTTTAGTAGCAGGATCAATCGGGGCAACGTTTTAGACCCCCAACCAAGAATAGCAGTGGACTTCAAAAGAGATGGAACTAGTAACTACAACCAAAGTTATTCTCGCAAATCTCACTGTGGTTGATGCAAAATTTATTTCTATATCCAAAAGCAACCAGGAATTCCAAACCTACAAATCCAGTCGCCTCCTCAGGCTCTACACTGTATGCCCATAAGCGTCTGCAGACTTACATGGCTCTCAATAGATCTCAGCTCTTGATAGTCATCCCTCAAGTCACCTCCTCTTTTTTACTTTCCACTCTCAAATTATATCATTATATTTACCCATATGTTTAGACCACAGATCAAAGGGTGTTACTACCAATTTCTCCTTTATTCCAATACTCAGTGTCTTCTTCTGGTTCTTTTCAGCATCTCCATTTGTAGCCCAAGCTATTCTCATGTCTCTAGAACACTGTGAAACCTACTTTTTCCCTTGCCCTGCCCCATCTCCTCTAACTTGAAGGCTATAAACTATCCTTTCTACAGATCACAATTAAAATCAAATCCAACTTCCTTTATAAGACCAAATAAGGCTATATATTATCTGAATTTTGTGATATCGTTCATGTAAATTTTCACAGTATTAACCATTTGGCCAGACTCCAACTATGTTGAACTCTCTTTCCCTGGAGCACACCAAATATATTCCTGTATTAGGGTTTTCACATTTTTCTCTTTTTCCTAAAGTGTTCTTTACTCAAATGTTGGAATAATTATCCTTTTCTTATTTGGGTCTCATCTAGGGGTCCTGTTTTAAAATAGAACATGCTTGACCTAAATGTGTTATTTCTTCCACCTCAACAACAATTTCTGAGCCATTACTTTATTTTCTTTATAATATCTGAAACCTCTCTTCCATTAGAATATAAGATCTATGGAGAAACTTTGTTTTTACACTATTGGATTCCATATATTCAGAAGAATGCCAAGAAAACACTAAGGATTCAAAAGAAAGTAATGATGAAGAGATTATTGAAAATTAAGTGAACAATACAATGAAGAAAGGTAAAAACAACAACAATAAACTGCCTTACAATGTGTGAGGAATGCCATACTGAACTCTAGACCAGTTTAATAAATTTATTAATGCCACCTTACATTGGGAAACCATACTAACTTTATCTAACATGAAATGCCCACCAGAAATTCCTAGTAAAACTGACAAAAAAAATCCCAAATTTAAAATTAAAAAAAAAGAAATGGAGGTCTTTCATCACTTTCAACTTGTCTTTCATATTATTTCAAAAGTCAGAATCTTGCTTTTTGCTGAACTGTGAAGTTTGGCCACAGATGTGCAGATTTCAGCACGTAGATTTTAACAGCTGCAATTCAATATAGCATTTTACTGATTTCTTGCTCTGGATTTTAGCAATTTCAGAATTTAAGATAGCTTACAGGAAGATAGAGCTTTTTATGAGATTTTTATATTTGCAATGCTATACTATTCTACTTCAGACTGACAACATGCCTTCCCTGTAAGACTCAGTCTCCATGTGTGCCAAGGAAATATGGGAGACAGTTTTATTAAGTGTTTTGCCATCCATAAGTAAGACTATTACCTTGCTGCAAATGAGTGAATTTTCATTGTCCTTAATGTTCCACAGATTTTTCCCAGGTGTCTATTTCTTATAATCCCAATTCTGATAAATTTCTGACAAGCTATCATTTGGTAACAAAACACATAAACCCATTTATCTTTAGCAAATCAGAAAATGTATCCAGAGAATACCAGAGATGTAGCCAAGCCTCTCAAAGCAGAGTTAACTAGATACCAAGATTACTGTCTTAACAGTGACTTCTTTTTTGATTCTTCAGTGTAGATAGCAAGACCAAGTGCACAGCCCCTCTGCTTGTTATCCTTTTATAATTTATTTGCCAACTGTGACTAACTCAATCCTGAGTTCAAATTCCAAGATCCTAGAGAGAGAAATGCATTGTGTATGTTTGGATAGTGACTACACTTCTACTTCAATGGCTATGGAATGGGCCATGCGGTCACTGCTTACTTAACTGTTGTTTTGAGTAGATACTATTCTAAAAAGTATACTAATGCAGGTTCTTTAAGAAAGTAGAGAAAAGACAGAGAGGGGATGAAGCCTGAAATTCTTTGTATGACTGATACAATAGCAGAAATGCAGGAAACCTAACTGGCTGGCTCATCATTTTTTCTCTAGAGTACTTCAATTATCAGGAAACATATATTTTTTCTTGCCACTTGAATCACCAGGGCTAAAAATTATGCATTTTATTATATACAGGAACTCCAATATATGTGTTCCATAAGTGAATGAAATAAAATTGTCAGACAAGTAATACAAAAATAGCTATAAAATATAATATTATAAAGCCGGGCAAGGTGGTATGCACCTGTATTCCCAGGTACCTGGGAGGCTGAGGCTAGGGATCACTTGAGTCCACAGGTTCAAGACTACCCCCAACAATATAGCGAGACCTAGTCTCTAAAAAAAAAAAATACAAAATTTTAAACCACAACTAAAAGGGAAGAATCATGCTGCTTCATCTTATAAAGGATGGATATTTAACAGATATAGATATCTGAGAGAAGAAACTTGAAGAAACAATACCTTGGGAAAAATCTCCAAAGTATGCAAATAGTCCTTGAATTTCTAAATTAGCTAACTTTTAATCATTAAGGAACAGGGAACCATTCTGAGATATTGTACAATTTATACTATTTTAATTTCCTAATTGTTCTCTGAGACTCATCTCTCCAATCTACTAGAACATCACTACAATAATGAACACAGATGTGCTGGAGGTGGGCAGGATACACAAACGAGATGGGGAAGATGCTAATGACAAAATTCACATTATTTCTACTAATAATACTTTCCAAATACTATCCATCAGTACAAAACCTTTCTTCAAAATAATGCATTCACATTTTTGACTCCTTAACTAAAGTAGAAAATTAAAAATGGAAAGTTTATATTCTACATTAATAAAAGAATTAGCATTGCATTTCCGTTAACAAGGCAGAGATATTTATAAACATTTTATAGTTAGCTGGTCCCACAGAGCTCAGAGATAAGCTGGTAGGCTTTCTGGGGTATTTATTCATATCACAGAAGAGGGTAAAATGAATAGCCTATTGTTTGCTCCTCAAACAAATGAAGATATGATAAACCAAAACTTAGAGAGGTGCATATCAAAAAGTAAACTCAGGTCTTTTATGTTTGTTTAATATACTAGTAAGGTTGTTTGGATTAAAATGTAGTGGGCATCCTTGATTCTTTTATTTACAGTGGTAATCTACTTAGATTTTGAATGATACAATTTCCTAATTTCAAATATCAAAAACTGGGTTCCATTATTTATAATTGTTCAATATTTTATACTCAACATGTTTCCAGAAAAACTTCATTTATGTTTTTCCATTTTAAGCTTATAATCATTCTCTAGGGAATATACATTTGCCATTCAAATATATTGTTCAACCACCAAGACACCAGGCATTATGGAAATTAATTTAAAAGCATACTCAGTGCCCTTGATCTGCTGCTGGGGGAAACAGCCATGTCGTCAGAGATTTGTCAAAGAATATAATGAGAATTAAGCTAGAAATCAGTAGAGTATTCTGGAAATCTCTAAGGCACATTTGGAGGATCTTACCCAGCGAAGGAAGTAATAATCAGTCTGATTCTTTAATGATAAGAAAAAGGTAGCCAGGCAAGGAAAATAAGATAGACTCCTGGGAAAGCTGCAACATAGAAAGTTCAGCACAAATAATAACCCCATCTTGGAAATAATCAATAGACAAATTCAAGAACTTAGTAACTCCAGGACTGGAAGCCCTATTTCCTCTATTTTAGTATATCAGTTATCCAAGATTTGTATCCTTTAAACAAAGAAATTTTGTATTTATATCCCCCCAAAAAAATGGAAGGCTGAAATTATTTGATGACTTTAGCCTAAAAAATACATTAAAAAGAATAGACAGAGTGTATATTTGAGATGATTTAGTGTTTTTGGTATGAAGTCTATCAAACTTTATGAACTATATGTGGATGATTCTATTTAATTTCATAAAAATGTTAAAAGAAATGTAGCATCATCTTCCTTTTATAAATAATAAAGCAGAAAAAGACTACGAAACATTCCCAAGATTGTACAGCTAATAAACAGGAGGATTAATATTAAATTCAGGAAGTTTAACTTCAGGATCTGTGTACTTTGGTGCTACACAATGCTCACTACCAGTTTTATCTGAACATTATGATTGATTAACTGTGGAATGACAAGACAATGTGATGACATATTTTTAAATGATCTGTCATTTCTGTTTTACCTATGTTTTATGCTTTTAGATTTTATATAATATATGGGTGTATTTATATTTGAAAGGATTGCCAGAGCAGCAAATACATTGCAAGAATATAAGACTACATGCAGAAGGGCACATTGCACACTAGTGAGAATAGAACCCAGGTGAGCACCATGGAGTCTGAACAGTAAAACTGTTCTACTTCAAAACTGGGAAGTTCTATAAACATATTGAAAAAAATCAAGTTACTAACAAGGAAGAAAAAGATAACTGAAATTCTATTCATTTCTCATAAGAATGTTTTTTAAGAAAATGTGAATCAAAACTTTACATTCAAGCTGTCTTTTTAATAACCACAGTCAGTAATCAACATGCTTAAGAATCTTAAGAATATAGCTCCAAGAGCTTTCCCTGAGAAATAGAAGAGAAAACAGGCTATAAATTATAAAATAATTTCAGGATTCAACTGCTGAGACATTCAGTTTAGCAATAAAGACATTTGACTGTGATACCCATATTAGAAGATGTGTACTAATGTAGCAATATTAAAATAGAAAGACAGTTCTCACCGGAAAGTAAACTTTTCCAACGCTTTATCTTGAACATTCTAGTCTCCAGAGGTGTGAAAAGTGACATAAACATAAACAATGGGTCTGAAACTGAGAGAAAAAAGTTAATTTGGCCCCAGATGAGACTGGTGTTGCTGGTGGGAACCCCACTGCAGAATATTTATCTGTAGAGTAAGATAATAATAATAATTTAAAAAAAACTTTTTAAAAGTTTTAAGATAATATATCTAGACTCACACTTTCAAGAATATTTTAACTGCTAAATGGAAATAAATCAAAATGTAGAACTGTAGGAATGATACTGTTGAAGTCCAGGAAGGAAAAATAGTACAATAGGTTTAGGATGTTGGTGGAAAATACGGAGAGAACTATCCAGAGGTAGAAATAGTTCGGAGATAGAACATAGCAAATTTAGCAATAAATTGGTGCTTTTGATATAATATTAAGTTAAAGAACCACATGTAATGCTAAATTCATTATGGCACAGCTAAATTTGAGACAGATGATGGAATATGTAAAGATAAAAATGTAAAGATAGCATTCTTATTTTTGTTCATTCTAAGAAAATAATAATATAGTTTTGTTTTTCTTTTTAAAATAAATAATAATACTTTTACATGACAGCCAAGAAAATAATATCCAGGTTGATCCTCAAGAGTAATTGAAATGTAACTGTAGATTTCACTAAGATTTTGGGTGAAATCAGTACAATCAAGACAAGGCTGGTAATACAAATTATCTGACATTTAAATACACCACAGAGAGGTTACAGTACAAGAATGCCTCATACAGGAAGAGTCCCACAGCACTTAAATCATCATTAACCAGGTTCCCCTGGTCATTTCCTTGAGAAAGGGTTTTTTTATATAGACAGGTTGGCAAAGATGACTTTTATACCTGCAGCCACGTTTTCCAAACCTCCTAAAGCTTAGATCCACTTATTACTTATAAAACAAGAATCTTAACTCTTCCTTTATAGAAGCATTTTGAGAACATAATGATCAGGCAGGCAGAATGCTTTGAAAAAGCCTGTTATGTACTAGAAGCAGACTGAGATAGAGGGGTTATTGTGGTTATATATTGTGGTTGTATATTGTTTTCATCATCATCCTTTCCATATTTTTTTTTAAGCATGGTCTTGGTATATGTTTAAAGTAAAATGGTTTCTACCTCATTTAGTCATGAAATGCAGGTTTCAGTAGAAAGAAATTATTCATATTGCAGGGGAAAGAAAATCAGCTCATTGGGATTTTAGGAATTGATATTTGTGTAATTTAATGTAAATCAGCAGTTCCAGAACTGATTGTCTAGGCAAGATGGGTAAATTTGGTACTCATAAGAATTTTCTACTAAGATTTTATCTGCTTTCTTGAATAAGAATAATCAAAAAAAAAAAAAAACCTACAGGGCAATTTGAGAAACAAATAAAAAAATCTAAATCTTTGGAAGTGCTGTCCAAGTTATCCAGAGAGTCTCAAAAACTCAGAGGAACCAGATACAGTGTTTAGATTGAGAGAATTTGTCAATGTGATCCTCAAGCCATACCAAGGCATTGAACTAATTGAATGTTACTATTTTTTTATTTTTTTTTTCATATTCAGGTTCTTTCTTCATCCCAAATTAGATAATTCTTATCAGGTATGAGTCAAAAGGTTATTTTGGACATCAGGGAATGTTCAAGAAACTTTCCACATAAATAAGTGGTACTAACATTCCAAATCACAAAAACATAACCTACCAAATCATACCAAATATGAACATTCTACTTGTAGATAGTGAGAAAAAATTACTTGAATTATAAATAAAAGTACATTTTCTGAGCTTCAGTTTATCTTCCTGATTGGTCATCCAATACTGGCAATATCATAATTTATTTCTTGAAAATCCATTTTTATATCCAAGGAAATATTTAGTATCAAAGTTCTGGTTTTGCTTATCTGCTCCATTACCTACTGAGCTCAAAGCCAGAAGTTTATTTGATTATTCTGAGCCCAATGTCCCATCTGTAAAATGAAATATGTAAAATCTTATTCACATGATTGATGTAAGAAAAATTTAATATTTTCTTAAAATATTTAAATTACTTAACATATGGCCCAGGAAATAATAAAAGGTTACAAAATGTTCATAGCCATTTTGAGAACATTTTGTCAGAATAATCTGAAACAATATGGATGTGTATAATTTCAGATCCTTACCAGTATTACATTTTATCTCCACATTGGTGCAAGAAGAGGAGCTAGATGATCTACTTTTTCAACTAGAATTTCTCAGTTGAAAGTTCTTAATATGTACATGACTTGGAAACATAAAGTTGATCTGATTGACAGCTAACGGACAGATTATTTCCAAAATTAAAACTATGATAAGGCATTTCCACATTCAATGTTTTGATACCCTTTTTCCTTTATTCTTTATTCAATTCAGCTGGAAACTCTTCCAGTGTCTATTCAAGGAAAACA
Organism: Uropsilus gracilis; assembly: GCA_004024945.1. Taxonomy (NCBI): domain Eukaryota; kingdom Metazoa; phylum Chordata; class Mammalia; order Eulipotyphla; family Talpidae; genus Uropsilus; species Uropsilus gracilis. Next base: position 47,054 of record PVHY01004780.1, on the reverse strand, counting down.
TTTTGAAAGGAATATTTTAATGAGACCATTTGTGTTCCCAGTGCCTTGCTGAATGACAGGTTATGGAAAGCATAATAAATATTGTTTGAATTGAGAGAATAAAAATGAAACATTTATATGCTTATTGGTATCTCTTATTTAGCGTTAACTAATGAATTTCCCAAAGTGTTCTCAAGTAAAAAACTTGAAAAGAAAGTAAATTACTATACTATCAACACTCTTCTTTTTAACAAAAACTTCTGAAGAGACCATCCTACAGTGTTACTTTTCAAGAACTTTTGCTTCTAGCTTTTTTTTAAATTGGCAAGCAATATAGTTTTCTCAGTTTTATAATAAGAATACTCCCTTTTTTCAAAAAGGTTTCACACTTTTATGAAGTCTTCTGTATCTACCTAAGTATGTCAATGTAGTTAGCATAATCTCTGTAGCTGAAAAATTGTTCAATCTACAAATTTATTTTCCCTCATAATTTTCTGGTACCTGAGAAAGTACTAATGAATGATGACCTCCCATTGTTCCAAATACCAAGTATAAAATGCCATCTCTCTATGCTTGCATTTAGTATTGATTCTTCAAATGGAAAAAGAATCTGTAATAAACACAGGGGAATCAAAAAGGCTTTTAGACTCAGCAGTAGATTCAAGTAGAAAAGGCAAGACAGAAGTGGTTTTAAACTGCCTGGAAATGACCGTGTAGTGAAAAGGACTGGAAATTCATGATTTGTTAGTAAATCTAATTTTCAATCATGAAAACCATCAAATCATTTATACAACATGCTAGTTTTGATACTCTTGTTTTTAATAGTTTATAGTCTAGTAGTATAGGATCAGTTGACATAATAGTTCATGTGATCTCATGAAGCTTCAGATCACCAAACACCCCTTCTTCTTTCTTGTACCCTTAAGTTTGTCCTACAAAAGCTTTCAGCTTGGACAAAGGACTCTAGAGTACATACAAAGGGGATGGTCTTGGGCTACTGCTATGGCAGAGGAGACTTTTTGCTTTAAAAGGGCAAGTGGGAGGTTACAATAATTGAGTCATTTAGTGACTGTATGTTTTTTAAGTGCTTTTCGGGTTAAGGGGCCAAAATCTATATTAACACCTCTGCCCTCAGCAACATGGTCTTTCAAGTCAAGTTGCCTTACCTACAAGTCTTCAAAGACTCAATAAAACTCACTAAATAAATAGCAAGCAAGTGTGAATTGTGACAGTCTAATGGATCGTGTTGAATCAGAACTGAAAGAAAAAAAAATGCCAGGAGCAGGCATCCATAGTCAGTTATAAAATGTCTCTCTTATGCTCCTGGAAGCTGGAGTCATTTACCTTTGTTCATTTAAATTACAATGATTCCATGTTTTGGCCAAATGAGTTCACTGATGTGCATTATTCAAAGGCATTCTGAAAAGTTAATATATTGTGCTAATCAAAATCTTTCCCCTATACCTTTACAACTCCCCACATGTGGAACTAAACATATAAAAAACAGTAAGTGGTCACACACAGTGGCACGTGCCTATAAGCGGCAGTCTAGGAAGCTGCAGTGGGGACCAGGGATCGCTTGGAGAAATGTAGCGAGACCTACTTCCAAAAAAATAGCTGGGCATGGTGGCACGTGCCTGTAATTCCAGTTACCTGGGAAGCTGAGGCTGGGGATTGCTGGAGTCCATGGTACCCCGGGCAACATGAGCCTGCAGTTCCATGGACAAAAATAGGGAGACCTAATCACAAAAAAAAAAAAAAAAAAATTAAACCCAGGTAAGATTCACAGCATTCAAAAAATGTTCCAGCAAAATATGTCATTATTACTTTGAGGTTTTCTGACATGAGAAAGATGACATATTATAAACTGACTTTCCTCAAAGAACTGTTTTTAAATACAGTATACTTTTTGTCTCTAGTAGCTTCTCAGCTTTTTCCTCAATGCCGTGCTTCATTACAAACTTACCTTGTGTACTGAATCAGTTAATTTCAATGCAACAACAATGCTTATTTTTTTCAAATTTGTAGAAATAATTTAAAAACTTATCTAGGAAAACACAAAAAGATGATGATACAATGACTATTATTTGTTGTGTTCATACTGCACGGCTAGTCAGGTACTAGATTAATCACCTTTCAAGTACTAAAGAAGAACAGTAGGTAGTGAATCAGTACATGAATTTTAAAGCTGTGGTAGCTCTAATGGCTTGTCAGAGTCAGTCACATGAACAGACGAAATAATTTTGATTGAGATGAACTCTAGAAATAGTAAACTCCAAGTCTAAAGTTTCTGTACCCCAAAGATCTTGATATTTTACAAACAAGATACTTTCCTTGGATTCTTTCCTTAGGAATATTTTAAACATAGAAGTTTAACTAAATTAACATAAATCTTCTCTTTGCTAATTCCCTCTAGATTTCCCTTTTATGACTGTCTTTCTACTCTGTTCTCTCCTCTAAATTAAATAGTTTACAAAGGATGTTATAAAGTCCCTGGACTTTCTGTTTATATTAAAGAAAAAAAAAAAACCTCTCCCCTACTATGCCACCCTTTTCCCAGAATGGAAAAAAATACAGGTCTTGCAAGAGAAATTTCACCTTTGGTACAAAATTACTGTCTTAAATAAGCAAATTTGATTTAAAAACAGTCCAATGACTTGATTGGAGAAGGATATCAATACCTGGAAAATACAGAATTGATAGTAAAGGTGTGGAATGAAACTTTGACCCAGAAAGAGAAAGAAGAAAATGTCATCTAAGATTAAATTACTGGACAAGATATTGACACACATTAGAAAATATGAAGGGAATGAGGACTTGGAATGTGCTGAAGATAGGAGTGCATGGTGAAATTGGGGCTGTGGCCCCAACATGGTAATGTTGCACTAGGAGGGCATCCATTTTGCCCTGGTGGGGACTTGGAGAAAGGAAGCCAAGGTTTTTCATGAGGGGAACAGACAGAGGGGATTTATGAAGGAGAAGGAGTGCAGCTGGAGAGCAAAGGAGAGGAAGAGAAGGTGAAAGAAGAGAGAGCAGAGGAGCAGCAGGAGGCCATATGCAGCAGCAGGACAGGGAAGGAAGCCACATTTCCATCCCCAGCCTGGGACGGTGAGGAGCCTGTGGAAGCATGTTGGAGAAACTTGTGACTTGTGTAAACTGACTTGGAAATTTGGTACTTGAAAACTGTTTTAACTTTGAAAGTGCAAAATTTGGGAATTGTCTAGAGAACTGAAGAGAACTTGGAGTGTTGCTGACTTCATAGTGATACTTCTGAAGTGGTTGCTGCTGTTTTACTGAGTGAGTCTTGCTGGATTCCTGCCACTTTAGATTTGAAGCTGAAAGAATGTAGGAGCTGTGTCTTTTGGAGGAGGATCAATGACACCATCTTGCTTTCTTCACTAGATTTGAAGGAACATTGGCAATGCCATCTTGGTTTCTTTGACTTGAAATGAATAGCTTTGCCTTTGGAAGAGGATCAGTGGTACCATCTTGGTTTCTTCATTTGGTTTGAAGGTGGGACAGACATCATCTTGAGGACTTACATGGTTGAAGGACCCACATGCAGTATTTTTAGACTAGAGACTGGATTATGTGGTAAAATTACCAAAGGTATCCCTTGTACCCTCAGAAACTTTTGTTTGTTTTGTCTTTATAGACATGAATAAATCTGACTTTGCCCATTTTTAAGATAGTGTGGTCTTGCTACTGCACATGAGTACTGGGATGAACTTGAAGAGTGACCAGATTTAAATGGTCAGCTTCTCCTGTTTGTAAGTTCAGTTAAGTTCTCCTGCTTTGTTGGTTTTGTTACCCAATTACACTAGCAGAGTATGTCTTGTTTGAATAGGGAAAAGGGGAGGATGTAAGTGAGGCTAGAGAATATGAATTTGAGGATTTATAGGAAGTTCCTGGTGTAGTAAACTTATGTTTTCTTCTAGATATCTGATCTCTCAATATGGAAGCCCTCATAAAATAATCAATTCTAATACACTCCTTGTCACAAGAGGATGTGAAGAAATACAAAAAGTGGTTTGGCAGACTTTATATTAGCCACATCCTTCTTTATAGGAAAGATAGAGAACCCTTATTCTACTCCTGGGTAACTGAGAATGGGACCTCTGATTTCCCTCTTGTAAAGCAGTCCTGAATCAATTCCCAGACTAATATGATAGGCATCTCTCAGATGATACTTTCACAATAGAACTTTCTACTCTCAAGAGAAATCTACTTAGCAACTGAAACAAGATGTTTCAATGAAGGTCACAGACTTTGAGAATCTGCCTACATCCTATTTTTTTTTCTCCTGAATTTCCTGGCAAGGTTTCTCCTTTTGTTTTTTGTATCATTTCCCCAAGTCTATTTCCAAGTACCTACAATCCTGTTGACACAGCTTGCCTCCCTAGGTGGACTTCCATCACCAAATTCAATAACTACAGCTATCTCCTATTGACTGAGTCTCCCCTATCAGTGGTACTAGACAGATTCACAGATCCCTGGTAAAGTGTTATATTAGGCAAGTTACGCACCAAGAAACAATTTCTCAGGGATAGGCAGTTTCAATGGGGAAAGCCCAATCTAAGACATGGTGGCTTAAGGAAGAAAAAAAAATGAATTAAGTTTAAAAAAAAGCTTTTAGAAATAATTCAAAGTCCAAATTGATCCAAAAATAAAGGTCAATATATGTTGCGTACTGAATATTTGCCTTCTTTTCATATGTTGACATCTAATCCTGGGTGTAATGGTATTTGTGTAACAGTGTGATAGTCACAGAAAAGGGAAGACCCTGCCCTCCCAAGGAAGGGTGGAGCTAAGTAGCAAGGAAACTAAAAAGGGAGGGGGAAGAGGAGGAAAGGCAAGGGAAAAGGGGGAAAGATAGGAAGGCCTTACAGAAGCGTTGAAGGCCTTGGCCCTGGTGTCTCTAAGAACTGTTTGTTGGTGGTAAACTTCTGATGATCACTCCTGAGCATCTGCTGTCCAGTGATAAGTTACCAACACTCCACTTGCCTGGTGGACCCTAACTGGGTGAGCTAACTGGCCCCTTAGGGCTACATTAAGTTTGGAACATGGAAGCAGGTAGAGAGATGAAGCTTCGAATAAGAGGAACACCTCCTATCTTTTTAACCCCTCTGGCACACTTGAGGGTGGGCAACAGCATATTTCTCACTGGTAACCCAGCTTCCTTACCTCTTTGGAATATCCCGAGACATGTGACCTATTAATAATGACTGTTACCCCCAAAGGTAAATTTTCCTGTTACCATGTATCCCCACATCCTGCCTGCTGCATGTCATGTACATTTGCTATGGTATCCTCATTACATCACTGTAACATTTCCTGGCTGGGATATATAAGTGGCATTTCGACTTCATTAAAGTTGGACCTGGACATGTTTCCCAGGATCCCCATTGTGTGGGCTAGCCTCACAGATGGCTATCAGTCTCTTCCATCTCAATTTCTTCTTCATTCCACACATGATTCCTAACAATTAAGCTCATATTTTTCCCTTATAAGATAAAACTCAGGTTGGTGGAACCTGAGTCTCTTACAATAGTGCACACAGGTGGAAGAACACAGAGAGTAACGTGTCTTCTACTGGACACTGTTCCTTGATTTTGCTATAGCCCTTGATATTTGTATTTGTCTCCCTGCTTAGTTTGGGTGCCCTGATTTGCACCCAATTGCAATTCATTCATGAGGATAAAACTCTCAAGTTTAGTGCCCTTTTCTTACGGGCCAAAGAATTACTTAATGTGCTCTCTTACCACCATGCAAAGCTGCAGGGAGAGAGCTCTTTGCTACTGAAAAAAGGAAACTCACCTGAATATAACCGTGTTGCCACCACAATTATACTACCTAGTCTCCATAACTGTGAGAAATAAAGTCATATTACTTATAAACTACATTGTCATAGTATTTTGTTATAGCAGCTCAACCTAAGTACAGTTACCCCTTGAATAATGGGTTTCAATGATGTGGGTCCATTTAAATGCATTTTTCTCAAAAAATACAAAACAATACTATAAATGTATTTTCTATTTATGGTTTTATCAAAAAAATTCTATTCTGTAGCTTACTTTATTATAAGAATACAATATGTGCTAACTGATTTTTATTTGGTCAACAGCAGTCTATTAGTAGATAATTTGGTGGGGGGTGGGGGGCAGTGAAAAGTTATACATTGATTTTCAACTTCACCCAATGCCCCTAACACCCACATTCTCAAGTCGAATGTGTTCATAAAATAAGGGGAAATGGACTATCAAAGCACCTATAGGAAATAACTCTATCCTAAGTGGACAATCTAAATGAGCTGTGCAAAATGAATACAAGGTCACACTGGTAATAATCTGTGTGTCTTAACCACCATTACAGAGGGAATCTTCTTCTCCCCACCAATAATCACTGGCACCAGCTACATAAACCCTGTCATTTCTGGTGTTGGAGGGAAGTTCACAATGTTCAAAGCTTGAATGTCTTACCAGTCTGCAAGACTTAAAATCAAAACAATATTAACTCATAGACAGTGAGCACAATGTCTTTTACAAAACTATTTCTGGCTTAGTTCTATCACTTGTTGAAATCCAAACCCAATTAGCTAAAAAATGGAAAATTATTCTGTGTAGTTCCTCTTGATAACATGTGAGAGAATCAGGTTTTCTACCTTTTAACCTAAAATTCTTTTACCAGCTTTTCTAAACCGAAGTCAAGCCTTACAATCTAATACAGACCCACAAAGACCTTTACTAAGACTCAGGCTCACAGACACACTACCTTTTGTTATTCAACTGTCTACCATCTCAGCTCCATCCAGTCTCTTGCTTGCTCTTGGTTGCATAGGGAAAAAAAGTTAAAACTGCAGTTTAAACCTGCCAGTTGGACTGCTTTTCCCAGCCTGCAGTCTCAAGACATGCAGCCAAGTATGGTATTCTTGCCATTCCTAGCCCTTTTACAACAATTACCAAAGCCAGAACAGAGTCGTAAAGTGTGCAGATTATTTATTACTAAACAAAGTGCTTATCTAATTATGTACATATAAGAAACCCCAACTACCTCAGCACTGTCCAAACCCTCAGTCCTTTAATAAGATAAACATAAAAACCCAGTTACCCCACCATTGTTCAAACTCTGTCCTTTAGTCTCTAGTCACCTTAGTCACATGTCCAATCACAGCAGCACATGTTCCGAATTCAGGGCATTCTTCTTTGGCATGATCCAGCTTCCTCCAAACAGGTAGTCGAAGGCATGGTGCTTTCTTCTTTTCCTCCTTCTTCATTCTCTTGACTTTAGGCAGTACAAAAACTCCAAGATGTAGAAATCAATAGCAGATTCATCTCAGGCTTCCTCATGGCCTCACCAAAATCCTTAGACTCACTTTAGCACTGCATAGTAAAGCCATGTGTTCACAGGCTTGAATCCATGGCCAGACTGCTCACCTCAGCCATGAGGCTTGGGCTTACATTGTCCTTCTCCCCAGAATGCAGTTCCCAAAATGCCTCCAAAATGGCTCAATCAGAAAAGTAGCTGATCCCCTTCCTTTTCCTCAACTCTATTCTTAATTTTATTTGCCAAGTTTCTGGGAACAGCTTTGTTTGTCATGTACAAATAAACAAACAAAAACCTTGTTTTTCTTCTTCTTCCCCTATCTATCTTTCTGAAAGGAGAATTCTAATGAAGGCCATCCTCACATCTTGTCATGTCCTCTTTGATATTTACAATTCTAAAAGCCTAAGGCAACTCCATTTTCAAGCTTATCAATATATCAGCAATGCTAATGAAGGTACCCAGGGGGGGACCCCTTAACACTCTCACTAGTATAGAATACTCTGAGAGATTTTTCAGCTTGTATTTAAAATTTTTTGCTAACATGGATTGAAAGACATTTCCTATCTGCCATACAAAACATTGTAGGGAAGGAACGTAGGGGAAGTAGGAGAGATATTGCTAGAAAAATGATGGAATATAGTCTAAAAAGTCCAAGCAATATGTACAGCACATGGAGATATTGATCCAAGGAGAATAATAGAAAACTGAAGAAGATGCTAACACTTGAAATTCTATTAAAAACTGGAAATATTCATCTAGGTAGTTTGTGCTGTCAATATTTAATATTTTCTTTAGCATGTTAATCATATACTTGTTTAAGTAAAATTTTAGAAATAAATGAGAAAATAGATCAGTATTTCTGCATGCAATCACAAAGCTGTTTTATTAAGAAATGAGAGTTTTAACTGTGAGTCCAACATAGAATTTGTTGGAGCTTATACACACACACACATACACACACACATACACACACACATATACACATATATATGTATGTATATATATTATATATATATACTTTATATATTGTTCTTTATATATATAAACTTTATACATTAGCTTTAATTCAGGAAAGACAGGATTTTTCCCATTTGTTTCAGCTGTTTGGTGTATCTATGGGAAAGCTGGCTTTAACACTGGACATTTATAATTTTCCAAAGAAATGTTAATTTTGTTAAATCAATGGGTATTCTTATTTTTCTTAATTGAGGTCAGTTTGCAACACTAGATATGATTCAGATTCAAGTATGTTACCACACCACCAAGGCATCCAGAGTCCTCCACCACATTCCATTACACCTCACCCCTTCTGGTAGCCTTACAGTGAGATTTCTGGGTTTGTTTTTGTTTTGTCTACTCCTGAAGGAGGACAATAGTGGGTTTGTATCATCCATTAAAGTGGCAGCCACCATTAGCATAGCTGATGTGTTATGTATTGGTAGTAACATTGGAAAGGATGAATGCAATTTGTTTATTTGGAATAGAAGTTGCTTCCCTTTTGCTTTAGTATTGCAAATTTCAAGAAGGACTTAGCAATATTTTGGAGATTTGATTTTCTGACTTTATTGTTTCAGGTTCTAGATGAACAACCTTAGGCTGACTAAGCTTAGGTGTGGTTGGTGACCCTTTATTAGAATTCATAGCTTTCTTTCAGAAGGATAGGAGAAAAAAAAGGGGAAAAAAAAAGACTGTTGTGGCATGAGATGATTATCAGGGTTTCTTTCCCAAAAGGGAGGGGGAAACAAGTAGAGAGATATAAAAAGGGGCTTAAGAGAGAAAGAAAGACGCAGTCATTTTGGAAGAAGATGAGGGCCTGGCTGTGGTGACCGAGGTGGCATGGGGCCCATGGGCATCTACTCAGGCTAGTGAGAGACTTGTGATTCTTGAGGGTGATCTTGGCACTGGCCTTTGGGAGCAGCATTGGGCTGCAGCAGGTTAGAAAAGCAGAGAGATCATGAGTTTTACAGGCGATGGTCTGGAGAAGGTGAACTCATGAGCCTTAGCATGCCTAAGCTAATGGTGTGTGCTAAAGGAGTCAAATGAGTGGGGATTGGAACTTTGTGTTGAGTTTGTTTTATCTAGTTTGATTCAGATGTCTTTGGAAAGCCCATGAGCCAGGCTTGAGAAGAGGGGCCTCGTATTGGTTTCTGTTTTACCATGGAGCTTTTCTACTGCCTAAGTTGAGATGGATGCTAAAGCAAAAGAATGTTGCATCTTGTACCACGTGTTTGGAGGAAGCTGAAACAAATGACAAAAGAAGAAAAAGGAATGCCTTGCTTTGGGATCATATGCTTGTGAACTTATAATCACTGGACATGTGGTAAGGTGACTAGGGACTAAAGGAGAGTTTTAGACACGTGGAAGGGTAATTGGACTTTTCATGTTTTTTTTGTAGTACATGTATTGGGATGATTGGAGTTTTACATGCTTATTTTGTAGTATATCTTTAGATAATCACTTCCTTACTTGCATACTTAGTAATAAATCATTGGTCTGGCTTTGGGATTGCATAGGAAGGCTGTAAATGGAAGAACACTGAAGGAGGAAACCAAAGAAGGGACAGGTGTAAGAATAGAGGTCTTTTGGTTTTATTTTATTTTTTTTTAGTTTGGGACAGAAAGGGCCATGGAGCAAATAAGCTGATATCTAAATAACAGAGGTAATGTGTGTGGAAACTTAAGGGTTAATTAAGGTTTTTGCCCCTTTGCATAAGACAGAAAGGTAAAAGCTTTTCTCTGGTTTAGAAAAGGTGGCAAAAGGATTTTTTAGTAAAGACTTGCCCCCCCTTCCCCAATAACACCCCTTTTTTGGTTTGCCTATATTCTACCTATCAGTGAAATTATCTGGTATTTGTCTTCCTCACTTCTCTTAGCATAATTCCCTCCAGTTCCATTCAAGTATTTTTAAAAATCCAAGTTCACATTATGTATTACACTAGAATATACTTGGAAATCAACACCCTAACCCTTAAATTGCTCAATGTTTACAGCAGCTTACAAAAACCTTATTTAAAAGGGGGAACAGATGCCAAATACCTGATCTTAGGACACAGCAGTGCTCTGGGAAGTTCTAGCAAGAAAAGAAAGGAACAAAATTAAAGAAAAGCTGAGATAAAAACAATGTCAAATTAAATTTAATAGTGGTACTTTATGAAAGGACGATAATTATCCATAAACAAACCAGACTTCCTTCCTGTATGTTCCAGTTACCTCTGTCTCCATCCCCTGGATGGCTGGTGGAAGGACTCAGAAGTGATCAGAAAATTCCACAGGTCATACCTCCCTCAACTTGCCTGACTTGAAGGAGAAAAAAATGCACAAAAAGACCATGCAGTTGGCCAAGTAGCCTGATTCCCTTTTATTGCAGCTTCTGCCTGTGATCAGGTTTCTTGTCTCTCACAGGTTCTTTTTCTCTAAGGATGAATTTACCTTCTCAAAGTATAGATTCAATTATTTTGACTTCTGGATAGAATTTTAAGTTTTATGCCAGCATTTACATATAGCAATTGTATTAGTACTCCATCACAATAGACCATTTGTGAATTTGAGGCAATACTGGAGAAGGTATCACTCCTCCAAGTCTGAACAGAAAGGAAATGCTGATAGGTTGCTAGTGGAGGGCATTAAGCAGCCGGATATGAAAATCAATAGAAGTATGCACTTAGGTAAGAGAAGGCTATTGAACAGAAATTGCAAGGTTCTATTGAGAGAGGTTTGTATTCAAGATAAAGTTTTCAGAAGCCCACTCTCATGTCATGTGCAGAAATAACTATGGCAATGTTCAGGAAAGCAGATGGAAATTGGCACTAGTTCAAAAACTGCAGATTGGGTGCAATGTATTTAAACTACACGTAATTAGGAAATTATGAACCAGTGTTTGAGATTTAAAAAAAAATCAAATCATTTCCTGTTACGCTGCAATTGGTTTGATTTATAATAACTTTATAAATAGTAAAATAAAAGGAAATATAAGTACTAAAATAATAGCTAAGAATAAAAAAGATCAGGAAGTTCTCAATTACAAAGAAGGACATTTCTTGTCCAATGGATAATGACTGGCATTCAATTAAAACACAAAAGTAATAAATAGGCTTGCTCTTGTACTACCATTCTATCAAATGTAGAAAGCATTGGTCAAAAGACAAATAGATAAGATAGAAAATAAATAATGCCCAGTAGTCAAGCTTTGAATAGTGGAAATAAAGAGTCTAAGTGCAATTTTCCCCATTGTTCCAAAGACTCTCTTTGTTTTCCATCTGCATATCACTTATTGTGCTTCTAACTGTGTGATAATCAACATCTTGCCCCAGGCATAGCTGGGTACACAACCTCTGGTTCTTTGGAGACTCAGTAGGGAAAGTAGGGAAACCCACAGTAATAACAGCCTAGCAGTAGGATTTAACATGTTGACTAAAAATTCAAGTACAGAAGCCTGATGGAATTGCTGGTTTTTCTGGGTGGCAATTGTTAGAAGAGATACAAAGGGCATTTGGTTTTCATGGAGATAAGAGTCAATGAGCCAAGCCCTTTGCATTTACAAGTCACTTTCTTTTATCTTAGAATTACTTCAACAACTAAAAGCTCAGGGGAATCAGTAACAAATGAAACATCACTGCTGTAGAGTTCATCCCAACTTGTCATCTGGCTTGGGAAGCACTTCCTGTCAGTTTCTTTCATCAGAATTCCTAGTTCTGGGTGACCTGAAAAAATGCTTTTTTTTCTTTTTTCTGGTTGGCATCCTGCATTCAGCAAAATAATTATGAATTGTGTCCCAATTCTAAGTAAATTCTGGATGTTCAAAAGATTTATGGGTGCATTGAGCAATCCTCCAGTTCTTGCAGGCTTTTATCTGGTTTTCCAAAGTTATGAAATCTTCTAAAGAGAAAGTTAATGGCACATGCTCCTGTTTTGTCCAGTTTCCTTGACAGTCTCTATTACAGGAAACAACCAACAACCAGAGACCTACAAATTAGTTCCTTTCCTCAGCTTCAACTAGGAGTGAGTTGATACATAAAGTAGGTATTATATTGTCAGTGGAGCACAAAGTAAAGCCACAAATAAATTTACAAACCACAAATAAATACATGCAAAATTTATTTTTGGAACAAACTTGTAAATCTTTGTCAAAAAACATTTTGGGACTTAAAAAGAAGAGAACTTATTCAAAAATACCTTGCAAGGTGAGGAAGTGGAATTATTGGAAAATATAGAAGGAAACTAATGCAACTGAGAAGAGACTGTGACCATATGATCCACAAGTTTCAAAAGTTAGACAAATTGATTGGTGTTCTTTTGTAGAGTGTGAAACAGCAATGAAGGACTTGTCTTGCTTTCTGCCCCACCAGACAATTTATCCCATTTCCTTTATTAACCCTCTAGGTTTAATAAACTTTGTTTTCTTACATTCTGAGTGAAAAGAGTCTCACTAGAAAGATAACATCTGAATTGCTGAACACCAAGTGACAGGGACAGTGAGTTGATGTCAACCAAAATTTCCAGACACTTGTGTGGCAAGGACGAACAAGGTGACCCTTGTACTCTCTTCCTGCTACTCCCTGTGACTCTGGATAAATTTCAGCCCTCTGTCAAAGAGAAGGATGATGCCCTATTCAATTTATTGATGAATTAAACAACTTTCCTTCTCACATTCCATTTCTTTTTATGGGCTAAGGGAAATCAAGACTGACCTCAATATCAAAAGGACTCAATAAGGATTGAGGGAAGATGTGGGAAAGATCACAGTTTTATCCCTGATCAGCCTATGTTCCAAGAGGGGCACTTTAGGAGAGTTTTATGCAGAATTAGGCTGAGACTAGGCCATAGAGGGGACTGAATTTATCAAAATTTGATTTAAAAGCACTTGGTTGAGACAATTAGGGGGATAAACAGATCAGGTAATTATTTATAAGGCAGTTAAAGAGGATGCAAAGGGTCTGTACCTGGTCTTGTTACAGGCAAAAGATTTGATTAATCAGACTAGAGACTTACTTGAGTTTACTTAAGTTATAAGGGGGAAGGATGGTTCTTTTCAGTAATTATTTGGGTGTTTGGGTTTTTGGTGATTGCTGTTGTTTTCAGAGCAGATAAGTGTAAGAGGATCTTTTCAACTTCACATTTGACGAGAAATACAGGACTCAAGGAAAATTCATGATTTTGAAAGTCTATGTAAGCATATTTAACAGACATAAGAATTATTCATCCTAGAGTCCCAGTTTCTAGATTTAGTCTGGTATATATGAAATTTGGCAGATTCAGTGTAAGACTTCTTATTTTCTATAAGTAAATTTGAATCTCTTGCATAGAAAGTCTAGAAATGTCTATAGACATAGATGTTGTTGTACAATACAAAAGAAATAAAATATATCCAAGCAGTCTTAATATTTTACATGTATTTGACAAAGAAAAAAAGGGGTCCCTGTGATTACTAATTAGGATCACAGACCACCACAGGTTGGTTTTTCAGAAGTGTGAATTGATTTTGCATAAACACAAGCCAGTTTAAATTGACATAGGAAACCACTTCTGCAGACCCTCTGACTTCTTGTTTAGAGACAACTCCATCATCATGGCCACACTGCCTCCTTAGATAATTGAGGTTACTTGTTGTGGTTACAGGTGTCACTTGAGTTCCTCTTATCTACTAGTCTCACACAGATCTGATCTCTGCACAGAAAGTACAAACATTCAAAGTACCCAATTGACCTTAATGAATCCTACACTCCTTCCTGCTAACATAAAAGTCCTTTGTGTGTTTCAAAAGAAGAATGTAGCTGGAGCTGATGCAGTGAGGGGGGCCATGGGAAAGGAGAGTGAAGGCTCTGAAGGAAGTAGCACACTTTTAGGGTGGAGAGAAGTTGTAACTTAGGTCATTGTATTATTCATTCGACCTTCACTACACAACTCTTTAATGACCAAACTTTTATTGGTGGCTCATTAAAAAATATCTTCCAAAATAGTGTCATTGAATTTGGTGTTTGAATGCATCCTGTGTATTTTTTGGAGCCTATGATAGGCAGTTGCTGTGAAGTCAGAATTTACTCTTCCTTACATCTGTCAGTAATGCAACAGCCAAAAACAAAACAAAAAAGTTTCTAATATTTGAGTATAATAAGTAAACAATTTTTGCTCCATCTCACTGCTAAAGAAGACTATATCACTGGTAGGTAATTTTTTTCCTTAGAAGATACAGCCTGACTTCCTCAGAGTCAGAGAACAGGCGTCCTACTTTTTCCAGCTGCTATCCTTGCTACAGCTTTCCTTCTCTTCCTCAAATCCAAACCCTAAGTGACTGAATTAACAGAAGTCATAGGTTTAAATGCTCCCCACTACCCTCCTGAAGTTCTTGGAGGACCACCAGCAAGGTCACTTGGTGATATTATTGGTGACTTTCTCTGAAAACCAAAGATGAAGTGATGATGGGGGGTTGAAAACAGAAATCCAGGACAGCTTCAGCACTGTGTTCCTTCAGAAACTGGCTCCTAATAACCACTTAGATATCACTTCCAACACCCAATATGCATACTGTCTACACACACACACACACACACACACACACACGCATGCACTCTCTCATTGCTTCTAGTGAATGGTAAAATGATGTCATTGTCAGTACACTTTCCAACCATTTAAATAGAAATTAATTTCACTGGTTTCGAATCTATGACTTTTAAACACTTTTATGCTCCCTTCTTCCATGGACTAGATGTTTGATATTTCCAATGTCATTTCACTCATAGATAGATGACTCTCCTGAAAAATGAATACAGGGCTCAGGTGCACTCCTAACATTTTGTGAATCCTTCACCTGATTAATGAGAGGTGAGTCTCTTAACCTACTGCCCAAGTCCCATGGCAGATTATTAGCACAATTGCTTTGATAGATCTTTTTAAGTGTTCCTCTTGGGAAAGATATTTGAAAGTCACATTTAAATAAGGATCTAACAATTACTGAACATTAATTCTCTTCTAGTCTCAAATGCTATTTCTGGTGAAGGTTATCAAGGCAATTTTAATGGGAGAAATATACCTTTATTTAGTTACCCCTGATTTCCAATATGCAGCAAGGGTTTTTCCTAATTTTTCTCCCCCTAACATTCTATAATTTCATTCATATTGGAATTATTGGAATTCATACAGAATTATGTGAAAGAGGGAAAAAACTATAGCCATGGAAGTATACTCAATTAACCCCAAACACATCCTTTGGGTAGGTGGCATCTCAATCAAGTCATATGACTTAAATTTCTAATTTTATGCAAGAAAGTCATTTCCCTTTTTCCTCTCCTCTGTCCTACTCTCAATTGATGTATTAGAATAAAAACCAAAGACCCTTTACTCATAGAATTGTAAAGTTAAAAAGAACAAAAATGCAGTTCACTCTAAAAAGGAAACTGCTTAAGTAACTTGTCCAAAGACACAAACTTGTAGCAACAAAACCATGACTGAAACTGAAACTAGGTCTCCTGACACCCAGTGTTCTTCCCCCTACATGAGACCATTAAGTACAACTTGTGAATTTGTCGTTTCTTTCTTTAAGTCAACTATGTATCTTTCCCTGTCCTGCTTTAAGACAAAGATGTCAAATGGAGTAGGCTCAGATGCCAAAAGGAATAATTACAGATTGCCATTACATTTCTAATATCTAATCTATACATTAAAAGCTGTTTATGAAAGAAAAAGGGGAAAACATGAAATTAAAAAGCAAATGAGCTTGAAACATTTTTAAATTTTACAAAACTTTTAAGTAGATTTATTCAGAACAACCAATATACCAACTAATGGCAGAGGAAGACATTAAAAATATAAAGTAATGCTAAATGCAACTTCACAAAGTGTTTCTACTGTCAGGAAGGCAAGAGACTGATGAAGGAAGAAACAAGAATATTGGTGGGTGGAACTGGAAATGAAGATGCTCCGGATGGCAAATAGCTCATCTATTAAAAAGGCAAAGAGAAATATAATTCACATATTAAATGAACACAAAGTATCTGTCATCAAACATTGATTTTGCATTTAAGTATCATAGGGGACCTCAGTCAAAAAAGCAAAGAGAATTAAATTAGGATAACAGTGCAAAGCCACAGAACTGGAGGGAAATGGCCATAGAATTTTATTTAAGGGAAAACAAGAGAACAGTTAATGTAGCAGGTAAATGAAAGGTGTTTCATACCTCTGTGTACATACAAAAATCCTGACATCTGGGGCAGTGATATTTGTCCCAAAAAGCTAAGCTTTCTCCCTCAAGGGAGCAAATAGGACTGTGGGTAGCAGCATGCTGGTAGAAGCCATAAGTGACTTTAGTGAAGTTGAGGCACAACTGGAACTTCTTTTAACAATCAACCTCAGTGAAAAAGGCCATAAGTACAGGGAACTCTGAACCATCTATTTAGTGCAGTCCATAGCTAGTCATCAAAAAGGAGAGTATTGAGATCACCTACCAGTTCTTAAAATTTCTATCAAGGTAGCTAAGAGAATAAGAAATGGGTGCCTTCTCAAATAAGTCTCTATGCCTGCCATTTCAAATATGCAACATCCTCTTTTAGGGTCATAACTAGTATTAACATTATTTATAATATCTTCTAAATTGTGTAGTCTACAACCTTTATATAATTACATAGGAAACTTTAGCAGAAAACTCCATCTTTCTCTTCCCAAATACACACATTTCCTTAGTCTACATCTAACGAATAGCACAAATTCACATGATAGATTTTTTAATGGTCATCAGTAAATATCACTACAGAAAAGTAATTATTAATCAAAAGAAATAAAGCTTAAGGTTTTCCAGGGACAGAAGTGTTAATTCTAAGGATAAATGATCATCACATACCAGGAGTTCACCAGAATGTACTCAACGTGTAAAGTAAGCAAATTTTATTTCTATAAGCTAGTTGAGAATCTATGGGGTCAGCTCAAGATAACTCCCTTGAGCAGTGACGGACTGAGGCTTGATAAAGTGCTAGGGACAGATAGTGCAGACACTAGCTAAGTTATTCTCCAAGCATTCCTTGTGGTCCTTGATAAATGAAGAGATGGGATTTCATGGAGAATCTGAGAAAATTATTTATCCTCCAAAGATCAGCTCTATTATGAAGAGCAGAGGGAAGGAATGAAGTCACTTTGCAATCTCTAATTGAACGTGGGTAAGGAGGAATATTACTTCACAGGCAGAAACCTTTAAGAACACCCTAGATGCTAGCAGATTATTTAAAACAGGGGTTTTGTTTGTTTGTTTGCTTTGTTTTGTTTTTTAGCAGTTGTTTTGCTCAAAATTGACTCCATAGCTTTATGTAAACAGATATGAGGAATTTATTTCCTTTCTAAAATCCCCCTTCACTGTTCTTCTTATAGATTCTTCCATGAGGGGGAAAAGAAGTTATGTGCTAGAATGTATAATAAAGAAGCAGTAACTCTTCTGAAGTAAAAATTTTTACCTCTGGATAAAAGCTTCTGCTTCTAGATAATTTAGAACTTTCAACATTAGAAATAATAGCACAGAGCAGTAACAACTGCAGGAGACAAAGGGGCAGAAACCAGGCCAGTGGGAGAGGCAGGAAAACACAAAGGACCAATAGAAAGAAACCAGGAACTTAGTGTCTGCCAAGACCCCAAGTGATTATTTTAATTGAAGAAATATCAATATCAAATTGTAGGGAAAATGTAAGAGAAAGCTAAGGACTCCCTACTCTGTGTTCTCAAAATGTGTGAGTGCATACTAAGTGATATTCACCCACAGAACTATCTCTCTCACTAGACTGGGAGCTACTGTGAAAACTTCGTATCTTATTCATCTCCAAGTCCCTAGCATCTCAAGAAGTACTTGACATAAAGTCTCAAAAATATTTAGTGAAAGAGGAAATAAGAAGACCCTTGAAAGGAACATGCTGAATAGGAGAAATGACAAAATGTGTATTAAAGAAAAGTGTCCTTACAGATCTACCTCTGCCTGAAACTGAAGAACTTTGAAAAGTCATTTAATATTTCTGAGACATGATCTCTTTGTTGATAATAATAAAAAAAAAAAACCTATATTTCCAGGTTATTACAATTCTATTATCTTGAAAACAAAATCTTGATATTTTGGAAGTTTGCTTATAGTAGCTAAAACAGCTTTTACTGTATCCAACACCATTCCAAAAGTGCTGTATTTGAAATGTTAACTCATCTTATAAAATGTACTAAATACTTTAAAATTAACTCAACTACAATCTAGATGATAGTCAATGAAAGTGGCAAGAAATACATTTCTAATCTCTCTAAACTACATTAAAATGATAATATGCTGAACTATCAATACCATGTAAAATCTATGAAATTATTCTTATTTTGCACTATATGATTTTTTATTAGTAAGAGAATTATGAAGATTATGTTTTTAAGTTGATGTTCTCTGTTAATTTTGCAGGAGATATCTTTGTAAAAGAAACTGAAATTGCAGGTATCCTATCAATGAGAGTTTTATTAATATTGGGAATGTTTCAAATGAATCAAGTAAGAGCATATTTATTTGTTTAATTATCTATGTAAGCCATAGTATAATGAAAATATTGTAATTGTGCCACTTTTCAAAGAAACACTAAGATAATTGTAAACATCATGTATGGGGAATTATGCACAAAAAGACTAATAGCTACAATAATGATATTCAGAACTGTGCTGGTAATTTGGCCCTTAGGGGGTAAATTTGGGGGAAATATGTATAAGGTTTAATCATGTGACTGTCTCTTAATGGGTATTGTACAGCAGAAGTCAGACATACCACACTGAACATTCAGTAATAATTATTTCTTTTAGTTATTCTCCTGGTGGCTTTTCTAGTATCTGTAATTTCCAGATTCTCCAAAACAGCATTATTTGTATGGCATCTGTCCAACAAGTAAAATGGACTGATGGTTACAACACAGAATTGCAATTAGAGATATTTTTTCTATTTCAACATTTCATTAGTGAAAGCTTATTCTAAAAAGGAAAAAAATAAAATTAGATGATGTTCTACTGTCTTGAGACCAGGAATCTCAGTTAGTGGAGAATCTCGGCTAGTGGAGTCTCGATTAACTATTTTACTAGGGGATTATTTGTCAAATACATCTGAGAAAATGGTATGCTTTATTCATAGAATAATCTAGGCCTTGTTTGGAAACTGTATTGATTATTTTCTACTTGCCAGTTCTTTTGTATTCTTTGCTTTTCTCATTCTATTCTTTTCCCAGGATACCATCCCTTGTGCACTACATTCCTAGACTTATCAGTTGACTTCCAGTTGACTTGCCAAAGAGATGACAGCAGCAAGGGTTTTGGCACCAACTCCTGCCAGTTGCTGTGCATCTCCAGGACTGCAGCTTCATCTGGTTAGACATCCTGCACTTATGGGGTGTCCATATCTCCCTTTACATTTCTTCTGCTCTCTAACCCAGGGGAGTTTAGTACATCCCATTATTGCTAGTATGTGCATGTCTCATCATTCCTATACATCCCCAACTTGTCCCTATCTTAGAAGTGGTACTTTAATGGAAATCTCACTATTTGGACCATCTGAAATAAATCTATCTTCTTTTTTAACACTGGCCATAAATTCTAATGATTGTTAATGACAGGTAAATTTTTGAATGTTGACTTGTGCTTTGACTATAAGTCAAGTATTGTTATCACAGTATCACTGGTTCTTTATGTAACAACATACCATGGTACTCTATCCAAAAGGTAGATAACTAGATTAAGTGAAGATAAATATCCTTCACACTTTACCTTAATTTAGGAAAACAATAAAGATCATTCCAACTTTAGAACTGACCACAAAGTGGTGACCTCCTCATTAGTTACTTCACGATGGTTCACTTTCTCATTCTACCCTATCTTGCAGATATGTTGTCTGAGAGCAGCCTCTAGTTATTTTCTATATGTAATTCTGAGTTTCTGATACTGATTCCAAGGAATCCAACCTAAGTCATGCAGTGACTTGAGTGAGCCCAACACTGAGCTAATAGAACAATGTAGCTAAAGCCTAAGCTTCTTGTCAGATTAGCATGGAAAGAATCAAATCTTCCTATAGTTTCACGTTAAAAAATAAATAAATTTTCTGTAGCCATTAGTGCAGGTATCACAATGAAAAAAAAAGGCACTTTCTTCCTTTCAGTGTTTTCTCTCAAACTATCTTTTCTGTTTTCCAGTCTCTATTATCCCTTCTTTCAAGGACTGGTAATTTCCTGGCTTCTTGCAGCCTCATTCCTTAAAATTAAATCAGAGTACAGATTCTTACCTGAGGAAACTAACTTATTATAGGTCTAAGGAGTGAAACAGATCAGTCTTTAAAGGAGCTGATCAAAAACAATCACTGAGTCAAAGGGTCAGAAACAGGTTTAAAATTCAAAATGCAGAGGCAAGAATGGGTTGGAGCAAGAGAAGGTTAGTGACAAATGAAGAGAATTCTGGACATTTATACAAAAAAGTCTTTAACTTTAGAGATGCACCTTACATGTGTGTTGATAAGGGTGGATAGGCCAAAGGAAATAAATCAAATGACTATTTCTATCATTACAACCCTTCTTGGACCCATGATTCCTCAAGCAAGAATCATTAGTATGCTGATGGCTATTTTCTAAGCCAAGATGACTCTTGAGAAGTTACAAGTAGGATCTTCCATAGAAACTACTTCAGTCAGCTAGTCAGATGAGAATGCCAGAGGTATATCAGTGGTAAAATGATAAAGAAGGAGGTTAGAAGGAGGCAGTAGACTCTTTAAATCTATGACAATGTAATCAGCACCAAGAAAGAATGTAAACATAACATGCATATAACAGGAAACCTGAAATTACATTTCAATGGATTAGTCTCACTGAAAATGATCAGTAGCAATTTTAAGGCTTCTAAGATCATGCTCACACAACTCCTAAGGCTTCTTTCCACACAAAAGAGCATGAAATAAAATCAAAAGAGAGTGAAAAATGACCAGAGTTAGTGACTGAAAACAGCCTAAATGACCAATCAATTTTCTTTGGAAATATATACCTGAGTATCATAGCTTAAGAGCTTACATTTGTTTTTGTTTCAGTGCTTGAAAGTTAGCAATAGAATAATGCAATTTTCTTTGCAATAATAATAGTCTTGTTGCGCCTACTTGATATAAACAAAAGACAAAAATTGCTCAATAATGCAATGTGTTTATTTACCTCCCATTCTTCCAAGCAGACTCTAGCTAAATAAAAAAAGGTAATTTAAGGCTAGTCTTTCACGGAAATGTTCTCTTAATGAAAAATAAACCCATTCTAACTAATACTCATTTTAATCAGATTTAGAATTAAGAATCCTCTTTGAATTCAGGCTGATAAATTTAGGTTGATTCTAAGTATTTTTAGTCCAAATATATTTTTACCAGAAGCAGATTGGATTTAGTGGGATTGAACCCCCATGAATTATAGAGATTCAGAAACATTAATAGAGTTACTCACAAAAGAGTCTTAATGAACTGCAACTAACAGTAATAACTATTTTGCAAGGTGGTTTCTGCCCAATTTAACTACATTCATAAAGGTGATACTTTTACGAAGAAGTGACCTTGAAGTTTAATTTTAGAAACTCTCAATAATTCCAGGTCTTTCAATCTCATAAAATTCTATCTATGTGGGTGGTCAAGCTTTCTGACATCTCAATGAGAAGTAGCAGATTTGCATTGTTCTCTAGGGAGGTGCTGAAGTGTCTAAGGCAGAGAGCTTACATTGTACCTCCCAATGCTTGCCCAGGTGATGTCAGGTCATCCCTTTCATGGATGCTGTGACACTAGAAATCTAAGAGTGCTACCAAGATTCCCAGTCCAATGAGTATATGCCCCATGCAGCTCTATCCTGCTGGGTAAGAATGAGATCTGGGAAAATGATGCTATTTCTCCCTTGAGTAAGTTGTATTATATGAGCACAATAATGGGTCATATATGATCTCCTACTGTACTACAAGAAGTAAGTCTGATATTTACCACTTGATAAAAAGTAAAACATTATTGGCCTTACTATTTTCATCCTTACTACTTTTACTCTTTTGAAATCTATTTTCCCAGGTGTTCCTGAAATACCAATGTCAACAGCAATTGCCCCTGTGCTGTGGTTACCATTTCGTGACATGTCGCTGCAAGTCCTGATCCACTCTCCAACAACAGTTGGGGTCATTGCATAGGCGACAGGGTCATATCCTTTTAAAAAGGAAGTCTAACCCCCCTTAATTATAAAGCTTATGTTTAAAAGCCCACCTGAACATGGGATACATACAACATTTAAAACAATGACTGAGCATGTGTACTCACTCCTCCTTGAAATACCCCCCTAACTTTTCTTGAAACTCCATCAATACAAGTATGAATATATTAAATTCAACTTAAATGTAAGTACTGCTATGTATATCATAACCTTCCAATAAAATCAAAAGCCCTCCTGGGCCATTGGAGCTCCCTTGCCAGTGGGGGGCTTACCCAGGGGTCATTGCTGCCTTTGTTCCCCACTGGCAAGGGAGCTCCAATGGCCCAGGAGGGCTTTTGATTCCCATGCAGGGAGGTTCCGGTGCATGAATGGAAGGGGTAGGAGGGCAGGAATGCCCCTTCCATTTCACTCTCACCCCAGCTAATCTTCAGGAGGAAGAAGAACATATTACAAACTCCATCATAGAATGGGTGAGGGACCAAGTAAAAATCCAGGCCATAAGCTTGAGTTGGAAAAAGCAGATGGACAATGAAACCAGTGCATGAGAGATAGGAGAAACAACTATGGAAACACAATGTCACAAGGTGCACCTATGCGTTCCCCAGGTCTGGAAGACCCAAGACTTCATTTTGGAGATGGCTTTTAGGAGACCAAGGAACCCCTCCACACCACAGGAGAGGAGAGGAGGGCCAAGAACTGGGGGCATCACCCCCACCGCAGGGCTGCAAAGTGAGACAGAAGAAATGATCTAAAATGACCACTCACGGATGCCTGTATCCACAGAGAAACTTATTCGCCAACACTGGCAGGGGGTGAGACCCCCTAAATCTGACACTAGAACCATAAGAAAAAGCAATAAAAAAACAGAGATGGGATTGGAGAAGCCAGCCTTCAATGAGAGAGCATGGACAGACCACAAATAAATACTGGCCACCCAAGGCAATCTTAAGACTGAAAACCTACCATGAAGGTTAGTTTGGTTCCAACAACACAGTCCCTCACCTGGTGAAAGAACCCTGTCACAGGACAGAAAGAGACTAATGGACTCAACACAGACTAGTAAACAACAAAGAATGGGGTTTGAGAGAATAGAGGGGGCACCAGAGGGAGGAGAGAGGGGAAGGTTTCCCAATAACCATTTACCAAGGTTGTGATTGATTGATTGATTGATTGATTGATTGATTGATTGATTTTGCATATATATGTGTATTTGTATATGTGTTGCATTGTTGTGTGCCCCGGGGTTTTCTCATTTCCCTGATGTCTGTTAACAGTCCCGAGGTTGTGATTTAAAGAATAGAAATAAACAAAAATAAAATAAAAAGTTCCATTCCAGTCAGGGAGTCTGGCTTTGGTCCCCCAAACAACCTCACTCCTGGTTTATGCAACCCACTAAACTTTCTGCTTATGGCTCAAACCAAGGTCTTTGTGTTTCCATTGATATGCAGGAGACTAGGACCCTAGGGTGTTATGCCCTGCTATAAGCTGGCACATAGAGGGTAACTTCTAGGAGCTGTGTCCTATAATTTCAAGGAACTGTGTACTGATGACACATGAATTTTTCTATTGTGCTATTATTGAGATAATAAGGATATGATTTAGATTACAGGTGTACACCTCATCTTATCTATTACCACACCCACCATGAAAGCACC
The DNA here is from genome assembly GCA_004024945.1 of Uropsilus gracilis. Taxonomy (NCBI): domain Eukaryota; kingdom Metazoa; phylum Chordata; class Mammalia; order Eulipotyphla; family Talpidae; genus Uropsilus; species Uropsilus gracilis. Next base: position 22,916 of record PVHY01004780.1, on the reverse strand, counting down.
CTTAGTTATCTATCAAAATCTACTGGGCCCCTTCATCACTTTACTCTCCACGAGACCCTCCCCTCCAGTAGCCTCAATTCTGCAGTCTCATTTCTAGGGTTTATTTTTGGTTTTGTTTTTTCTGACCCTTTGTTTTGTTTCTCTATAACTCAGCTGATATTTGACTTTCTCCTTCTGGCTTATTTCACTCAGCACAATCCCCTCCAGTCCCAGCCATGTGATGGGAATGTAGATGTGTCCTATGCCTATAGAAATCAGTATGGCAGTTTCTCAAAATAATAACAGCAGTCACAAGAATTTAAAAGAGAACCTCAGTCTTCAGAAATGAAAGCTGTCCAGTTGATGCCCTGGTTTCTATAACCTGAGGACCTGGGTAGAGGACCCAGTTGGACTCCTGAATCACAGGAGATAAAAAAAAAACAGATATTGTTTCAAGTTGTTAAGTTTTATTTAATTTGCTACAAGATAATAATAGCAAATAAATACAGAGAGTGTAGGAGGGAGGAGAAATGACTTGGATCTTGTCTAGTGCTAATGACTCTCATGTGCTATGTAAAACATTTGGAGTTTTTCATAGCTGCCTTTCACAAGTCCTAATGGCAAAGAAGAAGGTACTATTGCATAGTGGCTAAAACAAATAGTCCTGATGTCAAATGGAAGAGTTTCAATTCCTATTCTTTCACCTAGTCACTGTCACTCAATAAGAAAGCTAACTTTTGTGCCTCAGTTTCCTCATTCATGAAATAATGACATGAGATAATAGTAGTCCCTAGGGTCACTGTAGAGACGGACTGACCTAATCCATGAAAGTAGCAAGCTGGTCACACACTAGTCATGCAATGGATTTTTGTTGTTACCATTCCTCCAGTGCCTACCATAGTCCTGAGGGCTGTCTCTCCAACCCCAGCATAATGGAGTTGGGAGACTTACGTTGCAGGAATAGAAATGCCAACACACTGCCATTTGGGTAGTGAGGCATGATATGATTCGAATCACCCACAAAATCATCCAAAAATGATGCTTTGTGGTCCAATCGTCAAGCCCATAGCACTGAGTGAGCAAAGTTTTAGCCCTAGATGGTAATTCAAAGCTTTGTCTCCTAAGCTTTCTGGCAGCTGCACAGACCCCACTGTCAGAGCCACAACTCAAAACTGAGGAGCCTTCATTTGCCCAGAGAGTTCCTGGGATTATGGGCCAGGTTTATGCTTTCTCAAAGGTTCCAATCCCAGAATGAACCTTAAGACTCACTGAAGTTACTGAGTGAAGAGATCTAAGTGAGGAGTCAACTAGGTCACTGGCCTGTGACACTGTGAGTCAAGCTCACTGTCTGACTTCAGACCAGGTCAATCTGCTAGAGCAAAATATTCCCCTACACTCAAGATTTCCTCTAAAGAGAGTCATTCCAACTGTTGCTATACATTTCTCATGGCCTTTGCTCTTGGTAAAAGTTTTCTTTTATCAGTTAAAACCATCTTTAAATACATTACCAGTCAGAGAATAATTTCAGGCATTCTCTTGCATTTCCCTAACTCTCCTGAGCTACTTTTTGAGGTGTATCAGAGAGAGGATCATTAATGGCTGATTTTCCATTTTTCTAATTCAGTCACTCTAATGTTCCTCCCTTGCCTTTTCTCTCCCCTCCATAAACATCTCCCTTATCTTTTATAGTTAAACCCACATCCCATCTTCTCCCACCATTCTGATCTTCTCGTTATACAAATAATGATAAAATGCTTACATTATAAACTTTTACTATATTCCAAAACTATGTCTTTTGTACATAAGCAGAGAGATAGGTAAATAGAGAAACAGATAATCTTATTAATCTTATTCAGTCTTCACAACCAACTTGCAAAACATGCAGCATTCTAATGATCTTCATTCACAGATATGAAAATTAAGTGACAGTAAAATTAAGTGGTTTACCCCAGATGGCACTACTAGGCAGAATCAAGTCTCTAGCTTAGATCTGTTTACAATAAAAAATCTATGTTCCTCCTTTATAACCACCTCATGCTAATTCCCCATTCATGTCTGGAAACAGTCACTGAATATGCCACTCTGTCACTGTTTAGCATCAGTTGCTGGATATTTTTAGCTAACTTTTCAGATGCATAGCTTATTTACCTCAGGTGTATCTAGAAACTCATATTATAGCAACTCTGCTCTATGCTCTTTGAATTTTCAGCATTTAGCATAGTCTCTTCCTCAATAAGAACCTTGGTCTTCATCCAAATCTAAAACCATGATAGCATTTTACTTGGAAGAAAAACAATCAGATTTATTGCATACCACAAATAAGTATTTGATTTATAAGTATATAATGCCTTATTCATTTACATTATAATAATTGAAATATATCTAAACCGATGAGCTGAGATTCCATTTGTTCACAATACATGCAGCATTATTATCAAACGATTCTTATCTATACTTCTACTTAAAAATACTTATTTGAACATTGAATGAATGCAAAAATGTATCAGATGTCATTCTAGCCTTCTAAGGGCTTAAATATAGTAAGAAGATAAGGTATGTATATAAAATACTAGGAAGTAAAAGAAGTAAAGATTAGTTGTATAAAAAGGGCAGATATACCTACCAGTTAGACCCAGAGGATGGATAGAATTTGGACAAGAGGAAATGAGCAAAGGCATTGAAGACAAAAGAACTATATAAACAAAACAATCACTACATGTGCTCAGGTGACAGTGGTTTGCAGTCTAGATGCAGTACTGGAAACAATAAGAAGGCTAAAACATTAAGTTACATCATAGTGGTCTCATGCTAAGCTGTGACATCAAAGCTTGGTCCTGATTATTTGAAGAAAACTGTGACAGAGGAGATCTGACTCCAGAAAAGTAATACCACAATGTAAAGAAATGGCTGAATTAAAAAGAACTGACCAAGAAGAAACCTCTGCCTCGAACTCTTAGGATGGAGATAACTGTGTTCAATCAGAGTGGGTGTTAACAACATCTTGGTTTTGCCTGTGCGTCCTTAGTAACAAAGGAAAAACATTTACTATCTAGATTTCAATTGTCATTAGTACAATATTGACTATTGAATTATATATGTTGTATGAAAAGATCACCAAAACTCCAACTTAGAAACTCTATCTTAGACCCTCCAGAAAGTACAGTCTGTCAGCAGGAACTCTTGGATTTCTGACAATGAGAACTACATTAGATATTAAGCCACCAAGTTTGTGATAATGCTATGAGAGTCTAGGAAACAGTGCAGTAGATATTCATTAAATATTGTTTTATACATAAAAGATTCAAATCAACCTGCTGAATTGCATGAAGTTTGAAAGCATATATGGTCTTACCTCCCATCTTATGACAAAAAAATTTCTCATTCAACTAAAACTATTTGTTATCAGGTATATCACATATTTACTGATTAAGACAGTGTTGCTTCTCTCAGAAGACAATTTTAGTAATTTACCACATGATCTAAAATTACCTCCCAAATTCAACAGAACTTTCTGCCATTGATTTAAGATTATTTTTCTCTTGATTATTTCCTGTGGACATAGAGCATAACTATCAATATGTCCTACAAATGTCCTACAAATTCTCAAAGGTACACATTACATTTGCTGTTTTCCTCAAATGACTATTTTATTTCTGTAATAACTTTTATTTCACTTTTGGTTTTCTTTTTAAATGATTAACATGAGATTCAATACAGTTGGTCAGTGCTAAGACTAGGCTAGAATTAGAAAAAAAGACTCCTGACTCAAACCTCTTATAGCTACAAAACCATTCAACTTCAATAACTGTAATATATTATTTGGAATTTCTTAGATTCAGTAAATATTTATTCTGCTATAATTCTTTTTTGTTGCTATCAATCTATTTGGATGAAAGCCTATAAAATTCATATTGTTTGTAAAATCTTTGCCCAGAGGAATTGTAAGGAAGAGAGCAAGAAAGCTGAGAGAAAAGGAGATGAAAAATTGCACTTACAATGAAAAGACTTATTTTTATAAAAGTATATATCTTTCCTAGAGAGTTCTGTAAAGATGCTCCTCTACCTGTAAATGGACAGCTTTTCCCAATCAAGGACTGGGCTTTTCTGCTTCCTTTAAAATCTGAGCCAACATTTCAAAAAATCAATATGCTTTACTAATAATTCATTATTCTCTCTATGCTGCTTTTATTGGTCAGTTGGAGCACTTCTATCTTGCTAGCTGGGGTTTTAGGAAAAGTACTCAGCAACAAAGTAGGAATCAAAAATCTCAACTGCAAAGTTCTCAGAAGTCTGCTTGGCTGACTGGGTAGAGTCGCAGTGTGAGCCAGACAACCAGTGAATTAAAAACTAATACAGTACATATTCAATAAGTACTGTTTTGTATGTAAAAGATTAAACTCAATCTGTTGAGTTGCATGAGAGTTTGAAAGCATATATAGTTCATTCAACTAGTACTGTTGTTATCAAATAAATCACAAATTTAATGATAAAGACAACATTGCTTCTCTCAGAAAAGTGAGGGACTCCCTTAGCAAGAGCAAACAGACACTTTCCTCATGTCCTACTGTACTCCCTGTGCAGGAAGGTCAAAAGACTCATGTCTTCTTCATTAATCTTAAGTCTATGGAGTTCAACCTATAGTCTTTGACCCTCTAAGAGACCAAGGAGAGTTCCTTTAACACATATGCATGTCAAATGCTTTTTGTAGCATAAATAAGTCTTTCAAACAAGTACTTGTGAAAGTTAGCTTATGTGTTAATTTGGTTATGTGGTTGTACCCAGTTATTTAATCAAATCCTAATCTAGGTGTTGTCATAAAGGTATTTGTAGCTATAGTTAATATCTATAACATACTGTCTTTATAAGAAGTACCATTCTTCATAATTTGGGTAAACTTCATACAGATGAAAGTTTTTGATGACAAAGCTGAAGTTCGCTGTGAAAGAATAAAATCTGCCTAAAGACTGACATTATCTCCCCCTTTTCAGTCTCCTGATTTGTTTCACAAATTTTCAACTGCAACCACCCAATCTCATGTCAGTCACATATTGCATAAAAACTAGTTCAATTTTTCTCAAGAGCTCAAACTAATACAAAACTATTTTTGAAACTCTGTAGCTATTATTAGGATTTAAATACAAAAATTTTCTCTAAATATATTCCTATCTAATAATATTTGTCATGACCTATTTTCACAGTTTATTAATAAATACTAAAATAAAACCAATAGCAAATGTGATTTGTAAAACACTTTATATTAATCAAAGATTCTTCTAGGGATATTTGGAAAATATAAGATGGCCTCTGCATTTGGAGATAAAATTTCACAAATTCTTCAGTAGGATAAACCCTTTATAAAACCAAGGAAAGTGGAAAAAGTAAGACTTGGAAGCTCAAAGCTTAAAATCACAGGCTGTTTTCAGGAAACTGGTGCACTGAGAATTGTGTGAGCTAACCTTTTTATATGAACAAAATTCCTTTTCCTTATCCTAGCACTTATCACAGTATTGCAAGTGTCTTATATCCTCAGAGGCTCCCTAAGGACTAGAACAACAATCTCCACTTATAAAAGTTATATATTAGTTAACACATTTTAACCAGATCCTATTTGCCATTATTTCTTAATAAATTATCTCATGTAGGTAAATTCTCAAAACTCTGTAAGATTGGCATTATTTGTAATACTTTATATATATATGGAAAAAATTGGACCTTGGAGAAATAATTGTCCAGTGACTTCAATTTTACATGGACTACCCATCAGAGTACTTAGTATATTGTTGGTACTCACTAAGTATTTTGTGAATGAATAAATACTGGTTCCCTAAAGAGAACCTGATGCAAATAATTTATTTAACAGATGAGGAAACCGAGATCAAGATGAGCTAAGTGAGTACTAGAAACCAGGTCTCTTGACTAGTAGGCAAGGATATCACAGATGAAATAGAATACCTAATAGCTGTAGATTCCTTACTCTTGGTGCCATCAAAATATCCCTGTACCAGCTGACAAAAATGTCAGTTTTGGACTTTCTCAGAGAGTAGGAAAATGTTAGTTGCTAATATCTTTCTCTGGTCCCCCAAATGACCCCTACATATAACCACCACAGTTCCAACAAAACAGTTCATTGAAAATTTCAGTCTTCTGATGAAAGTAATCTAACAAATATAAAATCCCTATCTTGTTCAAAGGTGTAAGCTATTTCTTTGAGCCTAGAACTCCAGCTTGGGTGCACAATGTTTGTAGAGAACAAGCATGACTTCTAGCAAAGTATCTTTGAAGATTTCAAAAACTATTAAACATCTAGTCAGTGATTATAAAGGAAAAATTGCATATATCTCTTAGGTTTTTAAATTCCTAAGCCTGGGACTATTTTTAGAAGTTTTAGAAAAGCTATTTTTTAGTGAGAGATTTTTTTCTTTAAAAAATTGAAGGACAAAGGGCAAAAGTTATGACACAGAGGTGAATTACAGATTCATGGTAGTGCCAGCAATTAGCTGAATAGATAGATTAGAAACCAAAAACACACATCTAAAATGTGAATTTTAGGTAGCGTGTAAAGGAACAAGACAGCCTAAAATTCAGAGCAAATATCTCCAGTTGGAAAAATTTAAAAGCATAGGATTTCAAACTCTCAGGAATCCTACAATTAAATCTCCTACTCACTGGAACTACTGAATTTGCCCGAGCATAAATTAACTATTCCTGTATTTTAGAGGGGTCTCTCAGCAGTGAAAACTGCATAGCCCCAAGGAATCTGGAAATAATACATTCAAATGGTTTGCTTTCTTTAAACAATGTTTAAACAAGCTTTAAAATGTTGAAAATAACAAAAGGCACAATAACATTTTCCAAAACATTTCCTATTAATTACAATAAAATATTTTATTCCCAGGATTCAGAATGCATATGGCAAATTTTATTGCCTTGGCTCTTGATATCTCCCATGATGTAAGGGATGCTTACATGCTTTAAAAGATATCTGGGGGATATTTCCAAAAGCTAATAATTCTCTAATAGTAAATACAGATTTACATCCAATAAAGAATAATGGTAAATACGATTTTATAATCACTATGTCAGGTACCCCTGTATCACATCTTCTTTCACATTTCTCAATCAGATGAAGTTGTAATGCACACAGTTTCTTTATTCCAAATTAGTTGTTTTTCTTTCTCTTCGAGAGTCAGTGAAAAACTTTTTAATAGATAGCAATCTTCCACCAATACCTCAAGAATGACTCAACCCCCAGAGTCCTGCTAATTCAATGCTCTCCAAGAAAACTTCAAATCTTTCAGCATTCATCTGCATATTTTAAATTTATTTTTTTCAGTGCTATTATCTGACCCCCATCAGCAGAGGCTACTGATGTAGTCTTAAAACAGTAGGAAAGAAGCCACATTTGTCAAGAACTAGCGTTCTACATGTACATCATATTAGCAAACTCTAAAAACTCCATTTGCAAGTAGAGAATCCTATCGGGGAGATGTTTATGAGGATATTCTTTCCCATACACATTTAAATTGAAAAACCAGAAGTGAAAAAGATATTTTTTCCATATCTAAAGTTTAAAAAAGGCAGAAACTACACTCAGGAAAACCAACATTGGGTATAGAAAATTCATTCTTGCCTGTGATTTAGCATGTAACAATATGTAACAGAGGAAGGTGTTGCTAAAATATTTTAAAATGTACCATATAATGGGTAATATAAGAAAACTACAAATGGATGTCATCATCTAGAATGTTGTCAGAATGTCCTCTCTGGTTTAATAAATAGAAAAATTGATAATATTGACCCACTAAGAGCAGTTTGAAAATTGCAGGTTTCTTTCTAAAGTCACTTGTATATCAGCCATGGAAAATGTGAGGGTCAGAGGTTGCTGGACTCTGTACTGACTTTGTCCTGCCCCAATCTCACCCCTTGTAGGGATGGATGTAATTGATATTACAGCACAAGGTTGTTCTTTGAAAATACAAAATAATACTGAGAAAGGAGTTTGTCTTGCATATGAAGAAGGCTTAGAAATTTGGAGTAAATAAGATTTTGGATCCTTGGTTTCCAATAAATGGAATTTGTTAACCCAGAATACAAATAACTAACCTAGAATACAAATAACAGGCCAACAGAACTGGTAACTAAAAGGGAGAGGAAGGAATAGAAAAGGAAAAATGACACTTTAAAATACCCCTGTCATCTGCTAAATTCTGGAGACCCATGCATCTGTAATTAACTCTGGATAATTAGTGGGTTATTTCTGGTGATAAGCTGAGAATACAAAGTCATTTACTCATTGTAGGTTATAAACCAAAGTTTACAAAATTGATAGAAGTGCTTAATAGGCTTTACTTCAATATTCCAATCCTTTCACAGAATAGTTCATTTTTACTGTATCAAATAACTGACATTATAATTCCCAACAACTGAAATGGTGAGCAAACTATTAAATTTTTTATTTAATAATTCCTATTTCTCCCATCAAGTCATTTCCCCTAGATTAAATCCACTGAGCAACTGTTGCTATGATAGCATAACTGAATGATCAAAAAAGATCCACTTATATCGCTCAACCTGGGTAGATAGAGTGCTTATCTGTGACAAATTTTCATATTCATCATTAATTGAGATAAGGAATAGGTAATTTTAACAGAATTTTCTACAATGAAATATACAGAAAAACCAACCATACAGAGAGTAAAGATCTCCAAGACTAATCTAACACTGTTGCTTAAACTGATCAGCTTTACTGCATTATTCCATTTCCTTTTGTTTAAGTAAAACAGACTTAATGTATGAAGAAATAAGAACCTCTCTTCTGATTAAAAAAAAACAACAAGGTTTCACAACATTGAGAAAATTTATGAATTACAAGTACCTGGTCCTTCAAAGTGAGTCTCCTATTATTTGTCTATTTTCCTTAGGATGGCATTTTCCCATTTCTGAACATTACTGCTGCTGTAGGCCATTCAATAAAAATATTATTTCCTCCCTTAAATGTCTGCTCTGATTTACTTTTATATTGTTTCTTTAACCCTGATTTAGTTTTATCCTATGGCAATGTTTTGAACTGAAAAAGGTAACTTTACTTGGCATTATACCTGTAAAAATTACTGATGTGAAGATGTTGCAGTTTTAACTCAAGTACTGCAATGATTAAAATAAAAGAATAAGAAGAACATTCAGTTTTACTGAAAAATACTGAAATAGCTAGCATTTAGTGACTACTAGTCTCCAAAAAATAAGCTAAATTGCTTGCTTTAATCTAGTAGTATAAGAATAACATTTGAGGACTACAATATTATTAAAATAGTATACTATAATAAATGGAACAGGTTTGTGACCACTTGTGGTTATTTTAATTACCAGCCAAAGCATGCTATAAAAACAGTTGCAAGATTTCTTTCTAGAACAAAGGCATTTGTTGAAAGTTCTGGCTAACTAGAAATGGCAACATTTGCTAAGGAGTGATCTTCCAACATCGTTCAGAGGTAAGCAATGGTTCTCCTGCTACAAAGAAAACAACACAGGCAAACCAAACTGTACTCAAAGAAATCATTAAATTAATTTTTTTTCTATGAGTCCATTCCAACCACTATTACCAGGTATATTGTGGGAAAACATTAGGGAATGCACATATATCCCACTTTTAAATGATCAAGAAAATTTTCTCCCTTTCTCCAGTACCCAAAGAAGTTTACACAATGTCAAAAGTTCCCAGGTAACTATCACTCTCCAAACTGCCCAAAACCAGCGACTCGAGTCACAAAAATGGTTGTCAATTTTCCAGCAAACCAAGCTGAATGGGTCAGAGGTTGTTAAATCAGTGTTAGATGAGAGCACATACTAGAAAGCTTGAAATTGCCCCAAGAATTAAGGATTAACATGTGGCCTTAGGATAAGAAATTAAATAGCATGGAGTGACCACTGGCCTACAAAATAATTAGCATTCTTTTCCTGAGAACCTGATGATTGTTAGAAAGAACTATTATAGTTCCCTACCCTATAAAACATTCACTGAAGCTTAGGGGAAGGATTTACTGCCTATTAATTTTAATCAACCTTTTATCTCCAAAATGTATAATGTAAACTTTCACACACACACACACAAACACACACACACCATCACACCATTACACCATCACACCACTACACCATCCCAAGTCAAAGTTCTTTGAGAAGTATAAAATATAGACAGCAAAATGGATAGAAAAAGCAAATTGGGATTTTGACTAGATGGAATTTATAAAGTTCAATATATTATGGTAGAACTTCAACAATATTCTAATTAAATATTAGATATATTGTACTTTTCTCAAGTTTAGTAGTAGAACAGAAACACTGTAAGCCGCAAAGCTGACTGGAAAATGGCTGACAATGAAGCAATTCTAATGTACTTGTGAATGTTCATTTAGTCTCTCTCTGGGTATGATGGAATCTGTTTCTTGCACTTTAATGGCAACCTAATAGTGTTTCTGAATTCTCATCAGTTCTAAGAATGACTTGTAGATTGTTCACAGATACCCCTCAAGCTTGTTTTACTACAAAACAACCTCACCTTCACTTTAGAAAATGTCAACCAAACTGTGCAATGAAAAAAAAGTCTTTTGGAAGTGTGGGATTCTCAGAAATGATACAACCCTCTGTGATGCACATTTAAATTCAGAATAGAAATAGAGGAGTAAGAGAGGAATTAGAAAGAAAAATCATTAGAATATGAGTGGTAAACATAACAAAAAATCAGGGTAGATGCTAAATATAAACTTTTCTTATTTCCAGAATTTGCTTAAGGTTCATCTTATACACAGTAAAGTGATGCTTTTGAAAAATAAATAGCGCTGTTTCTGTAAGATCTCTTTCCTTGACAGCGAATGTCAGGCTTCTGCTCCTCTGGTTACTAACCTGTCAATAAATTTTTCTGTCAATTAGTTTATCAGATCCCTGGGTCTTGTCAATGAGTCTATAAATACTCTTCTAGCCTCGTTTGAGAAGTTAGTCTTCAGTGGCCTGAGAAAGATGGCATCAGAGGAGGTTCCCTGCTTCAGTATTGGGAGGATATTCTAGAGTAATACAGAAAATCACTGGACTTTGGATCCTGTGACTTGGGGTGAAACTGTTCATCAGAAGAGATACTGACAAAATGAAACAGAATGTGGGTGGAGAAGGCACCTACAAACAGTTCCCACAAACAGTAAATTGCAGTTTAAACCCCAGCTCCCAGGAAAGGGCAGGGAAGAAGGAGCTGCTTGTTGTAGAAGTGCATTCTAAACTGTGGGGAGACACTTGCAAGGGTGCTGGGGTGAGCAAAATGGGCATGATACCAGTGAAGAAAACAACTTCCAGAAATTCTGCCTCTCCCCAAGCCTTTCAACGGTGACCAATGAAACAGCACTGAAAGCCAGGCCCAGACTGCAGTGACTGATTTAAATAATGAAGATGAGAGCTACCAGAGAGCACCATGTATGAGCTACCTCCAAACATCACTTTTTACCATGACTGTACCTCTCTGTTTCCCTCCCCTACACCCAGATGTATTAACCAATAGTATTTCAATTAAAAAAATTAATTATTATTGGGTACTTGGATTGTTGCCCAAGTATATGTCTCATAGTTTTCATTGTACAGGTCCTTGACATTCTGTGTTCCTATGATAAATTACAATTCAGATTTTTTTTTAAAAGTCGAGGGATAAGGGCAAGAAGTGAATGGGGAGTTCCTGTTAAATAGGTATAAACTTCAGTTATATAGGATGTAAAGTTCTGGAGATAGTTATGGTGACAGTTGCACAACCATATAAATACACTTCTGTCACTGAACTGCACAATCAAAATGATTAAGATGATAATTTTTTAATATGTGTGTTGTGCTACAATTAAAAAAAGGTAGGCATTAGCTGTATTAGCTGTATTTCTATGACCAAAATAAGTAGTACCTGACTCAAGTAAAAGAAGTCTCTAAAGCTTATTTTACTATCTCTGAAGTATAAAAGATATACATTAGGTGTGAACTACCAAAAAATTTAATAAACTGAAGTTACAGAAAGGGATCATGTATATGCTGCAGATAATTTAAAACTTTGTAACACTATTCTATCAGCAAGGATTTCCTTTGTTTGCATCTCTTTGCTCAGAATGAAAATACATTCTTAACTTCCTGGGTAGACCCCAGAATAGTGAGGTTTTGTATCTACCACTTAATCTGCATCTTAATTAAACCATTAAATACTATCTCAGTGCATACAGAAATTAACTGTGCTTTCTCTATCTCTATTCATACAAAGAATTCAATATGAACTTTTTAAAAAAATCACCTTTTTTTTAAAAAAAGTCTAAGTTGCCAATAAAAGTCAGAGTCAGGGATTTATAGATTAACTTTCTAAGATTTGCTTCTTTTCCTTTTGGCTTATATAAAGTTATTTATTCAAGGATTAATCATTCATTTCCCAAAGGAGATTTTACAAATGAGTTTTCTGTGTTCTTTATCAAAATTATTATAATTTCTCTATGGCTCCTAGAAGACAGGGAGCAATTAATGTCTTCATCACATAGAATACTAGATGTGGTTGGAAGAACTGTGATATTTAAAGTGGAATTAGAAGTTCAAGTTCACAGCATGTTAAATTGCAACAGAAGAGATTTTGATTCTTGGCCCATGAAATTGGAATCCCTCCTCCCCAGAATAACTCTTTTCCATGTATTACATCACTTCTTTGAGGAAGCCCTCCATTTAGGTTACAAGTCCCTCTTGCATTTCACTATCACTCCATCCTCTCTATGAGGGTCAGCATATTTATTGCAATTAATAATTGTTTGTTTCCTTCTCTTAACTTTGAGTGGGTATTGATTCTACCGACTCTCTCCTCCATGTTTCTTTCAGGTATAGGTTAACATACTGTTGGAATTAAAAGTATAATAATGAAGAAAAGTTATAATATGTAATGTTACCTCTAAGCTGTTTACATACAAAATTACTGTCATCCTTTTGATGTAGGAACTGTTACTATCTCATTATAGGTGAGGAAACTGAGACATAAACAAGTTAAGTGAGTTGCATAACTTTACAGATATAGTAACCATCATGTGCAAAAGCATCAAGCTAAACTGACTAAACAGAATAATGAGCTGAGAGGCATCCCACACAGATCTCTGGGTAGCTTAAAATCTTAAGAGATAAGGAGCCATATGGAAAAGAAAACTATTCCTTGTTCATCCTACTATACCCCACTGTGCTATTAAATGAGCAAAACACTTTTATTGATAAAGTTAAAAACAATTTAGGTTATCACCATATTACCAGTTTACATTCTAATACCAATCCTTCTCAACTACTTATAAATAATCTGTATACCAAATGGGACTATACTCTATATAATCTTTAATGATCTGCTATTGACTCTTATGATTATATTGTATATTGTACACATCTTTCCAAAGCAATAAAAGTAAATCTTTAGCATCATTTTTCATAGTTGCACAATAATTTTTAATATATTATTTCAACATGACAACTTGTATATTCCAATAAAGCAGCACTGAGATGTGAAAACTTAAATTCTGAAAAGTAGAGATGCTAGTGAAAGAATAAAAGTGAGGTATGAGAATGCCAGTGATAGGAAATTAGTAAGAAATAAGAAAGCAGGAAGTTATGGACTATGATGGGCCTCTAACAATCAAATAGATGTAGGAAAATTGGTATGAGATGTACTGATAGATCACTTTTATGGTTAGGTTCACAAAAATGCACTGACTAATTTTGCTGAAAATTTCCATTAGACACAAAAGAAACATATGGTGTTTAGATATCTTTAAGAAAACTTGTCACTGGTTAAATATTGTTGGTCATTTAGACAAGCAAGGCAAAAGTTGGTATATTTTATTTCCATCTCAAAATGGCTCTATGCTTTGGTTTAGAAATAGCATCAAAAACACCCTGGCATTCAGACTAGTAAATGGAAATGATTAGGTCAAGGATGCTTAACCACAACCAAAATCTAAGCAGAAGAAAGGATGATTGCATGTCTTTGTCATATTTTAAACGAATTCATAATGTATTTTTGTATATTTAAACAATGAAGAAATTAATGGATTAAGAGCTAAAGACATTGTTTGGCAGGAAGAAAGAGTGAAAGCTCACTCACAAAACTGCACATTTTCCAGTGACACCACATTAATGGCACTTAAACTGTACATAAAACACTTTTACAAGCAGATCTCTTCCAGAAAATGAAAAGACATGCTTAATCTGTAGGGAAATAAAACTTCCTGGGGTGAGGTCTTAGATGATTGGTTTTAAAGGTTCATTCTTCTTCAATTGTGGTATTTTGTTTTAACGAGGCATATGAAATGCTTCCATTTACCCTTTAGACACCTTAAAACTTTATTTTAATTCCCATATGTCCTTAATAGGAGTCTTAGAAAAGAGACATTCCTACATGTTCATGAAATTCAGTCCTATAAAGGAGCTCAAGTCTCATGAAGAAGAAAATTCTTGAGCCACAAAGAGTGTGACCCCATAGTTCAGGGGGATATCGAAAAAGCCCTGTCAAACAAGAAGTAGCCAAGGCCCTAAATTTTTTGTTTTGTTGTTTGTTTTTTTGTTTTGTTTGTTTTGTTTTTTTGAGACTAGGTCTCGCTGTTTTTGCCTGTGGAACCACAGGTTCATGTTGCCCGGGATACCACGGACTCAAGCAATCCCCAGTCTCAGCTTCCCAGGTAGCTGGGATTACAGGCACATGCCACCATGCCCAGCTATTTTGGGGGACTGGGTCTCACTATGTTGCCCCAAGTGATATCGGGTCGAAGCAAGAGGCAAAAGCCTCCAAATTGCAAACCCCAAGGTCCATTTCACCTGCGCCTAGCAGTTGCACCTGCGCCTAGCAGTTGCCACTCCAAATACCGATTAACAAGGGATTTTATTATCAAGGAAAGTTAATGAGCAAAACTATTAACAAGGAAAGTAAACCAATGAATGACAAGATTCTTTTGAGGCCACAAATGGCCAGTTATCTTATTCCAGTCACCCGTTGGCCCAACAGAGTCCTAAACACAGTCCACGATGCCCTCTGCCCCCAAATCTCAGAGGTCGGCACTCGAGAGTCGCTCTGGGTTGCTTGTTGTTTAGCACGTGCTCCCGGACGCCGCTCCTCCAACTTCACTCGGTGGCTTCTCCTTTCAGGGCCTGATGCTGAAGGGCCCCGAAGGCTCTGGTCCCAAGTTCTTCCACAGGTGCCAAAAACTCTCCGCTCTCAGATTCGCTTAGTCTGCAACTCCGCTCTCTGATCCTGCTGCCAAAAAATCCCCAACGGCTTCCTCTCCTCCTTTTTTAAACTGCCATGCCACTGCCACGCCCCCCAAGGGGTGTGGCAGGGGCGGGGCCAACTGCCACTACTCAAGGGTCTAACTGCACCAAGTCCAAGGGGGAGGAGCAAGGGGTGGGGCCATCTGCCACAACCCAAGGATGGGGTCGGGGCACCCAGTTTCACAAGCAGGACTCCAACTGCAATCCCTAGCCCCAGCTGTTTCATAGGCTGAAGCTTACAGGCACAAACCACCTTGCTGGGCTTTAAGGTCCTAAGTTTAAGAGGTAACTGATTTGGTTGAAAATTATCTTCAAAATGTGTGGTCAGAAAGGAAAGAAATGAGGTCCTTATTTTACATGTATTTTATATTTCTCAAACATTCCACACTGATTCACTCTACTCCATTCCTCTTATTACACTGAGGAAAAAAGACAAAATCAGAGGCGAGTTAATACTCCAGCCAACAATTCTCCTTCATTTATAGTCCACCAAAAGGACTGTCTGAAATATAAGGATAGAATCCTTCCCAGCCTCCTTCTCATCCTTCAGGATTTACTCCTGCAATAGTTCTTTTGTCACCATTAATTTCCCTGCTCTAAAGAGCATGGGCTCTGGATAGAGAGAGCAGGGATTGCAATAATGGGCCCACCCCATGTGAGCTGTATGATACTGGGCCACTATTAATCCCTTTTGTGAGTCAATTACGTCTGTAAAATCAAAAGGCTTTTATTAAGTTGATTAGATGATATTCATAAAACACAACTTCTAAAACATGATAAACTATAAATTGTGGTATTTATAGTATGTATTGTGTACAGATACACTTCAATATTTTCCATATTTAACAAAACTTCTCATTAGCTACAAGATTACCTTCCATCTATAGGCCCATTACACTGATGGTATTTTCCTAGGAAACCTTTTAAAACAGTCTTTTTCTCCTGTCTCCACTTTTTTAACACACACTCATCCAGTCAAGGTCACCATCTGACCCCACTGAATCAGTTTCCAATTAATATCAACAGTGGTCTTCATGTTGTCAAAGTGAAACCCAGTTCAGCAAAGGCAGTATCCAGAATATAAGCACCCAAAAGTTATACAAGTATTGGGGCTGAGTACTACCTAAGATATAAAATAGTAAAATTATTAATTTTTTCTTACTTTCTTATAAAGAATGGAGTGTCACCAATACCCAAATCACATTATTATCCGTATAAACGAATATCCCTAAAGATTACACAAAATAAATTCACTTTAACACTTAGACCCAAAGCCCATTACATAAATAGATCTCACATGCCAACACAGGACATTATTTCTATTCTGTGTACTATTGCTGCAGAAATCCCTAGGATGGAACTGTCATATATAATCAGCTACACAGAATTCTTGTTTCTCTCTATCTTCATGCCATTCTGCTACAATCTTATTGTTTCTTCCAGCCTTTACCCTGTTTTTCTCTGCTGATGTTGCCTGCACTAAACTTGGATGTCCAGAATGATTGACCCATCCAAACTGGGACACTATTGAGAGTGAAAAGGGGATGTCTTAGGTCAAGACTGCTAGAATTAGAGCCCACCCAAGACAAGGATTCATGTACATGTGATTTATTCAGGGTAAAACTCCAAGACAGTGAGAGAAATGGAATGAAAAAAGGGGGAAGAACTGAGTAAGGATGTGATCTCAGTGATGCCTAGTCCTAGGACTATCCATAGGGAATGCTAGGGTATGTATTTGTTCTAGAAAGATCTCACCTTCTTGAGCTAAAAGGATAACCTTTGGCCATAATTTCTGATGACAACAGGTTGGTCAATCACTCCTAGAGAACTACTCCTCCCTTTTATCTGAGGGCATACCTAGAGGGTAGGAGTGCTGTCGTTGTGTTAGCTGTCAGTCATTAATAGTCCTATTAATCTTGACATGTGGACAAGGTCTTTACTAGGAGTCTTATAATCTTTTGCAAATAGATACATAAAATAGCATGCATAGCCTAACCCCAACTATAAATGATATTTAAGCTTCTACTCTGAACTAGACAGATTCACAAATACACATTGTGAAATTAAAAGGACTAGTTTTTCCTGTGTTTGCACCTAAACATTATGATCTTAAAGTTAACTTGAAGAAATGCTTTTCAATGAGATAAAAGATCATTCCTGTGGAATCAGAATGAATATCAGTTTCTTTCCAATTTATTGTAAAAACTCAGAATGTTATCTGGAATTCACTTCACATCACTGTGCACAAATATGCTAATATCTGGCCGGCATAATCATTTAGCCTCATTTGTACATGAATGGTCACATATAATAGATGTTCTGAATAAAAGTGTTAAAGTCAATATGAATTTAAACATCTGAGAACAGAATTGAAATGCATATTTTTGTACATAATATTCTCATTTAGATACTTCCCAAGTCCCAAGTAATTATTTAATAATTGATGATAAGAACAAAGAGCACTTGAAGGCAAGATTTGTTTCCAGGTAAGATCATTATCTCCTAGAATGGATAGTAAGCTGTAAAGACAATGATTATACATTGGATACACACTCATATAGCAAATAACCCCCAACATCTGTGAACATATATGCTTATAATAAATCTTTTGTTTAGGAAATCTGCAAGTTAATGTTTGTTGCTATTTAAGATATGTGTGACACGATTGCTGAGTTATAACTAGTATATTCTGAAAAATTAGCAGAAAAAATCTGATGTTAAAATTAGCAGATACATGTTATTGTCTATAGTTAAATTATAAATAATATTAGGTATACTATAAAATGCTATGTATATAGTTACTGGTAGCCTTTAACAAAAATGAACTTTATTGTTAAGATTTATTAACTCTATTCAACCTGGAGAATGATTCAGCTCAAACTTTAAAAGCTTTCAAGACAACACCAGTTTGAATTTAATGTAAGTAAAGCCATATATTTTACTTGTATCTTAGGACACTGGAACCCAATGACTGAACATGAGAAACTGAACAGTAGAATTTCATGAAATTTATCAATCTCAGCCTTTTTTTTATGACTGCATAGAAGTTGTGGTTCAAATCTATGACCTCATAGGTGAAGATGGAGTTATTCTCTGAAGTATATGAATACCCACTATCAATCATCCTAGGTAGTAGTTTATCCTGATTATTAGGCAAGAATTTTAACTGATGATAAAGAAAGTACTTTTCCTAGGGCTTGGATCCAAAAGGGCATAGATTTTTTATTAACTCGGGATCTCCAGAGAAACAGAACCAATAGGATATATACAGAAATGTGAGATGATTTATTACCAGAATTGGCTCATGTAATTACAGAGGCTGAAAAGACCCATGATTTGCCCCCTGAAAACTAGAGAACCAAGGAAATTTGTGGTAGTTTTAATGTGAATCCACAGACCTGGGAAGTAGGGGTATCAATGGCATAACTCCCTGTTTGAGGTCAAAGGTCTGAGAAGTGGGAAATGAGGACCAGTGGTGTAAGTCCCAGAAACCCCAGATTCAACGACAGAAGCTCTGACATTCAGGACAGAAGATGGAAGTCTCAGCTTTAGAAAAGAAAGAAATGTCTCCTTCTCTGCCTTTTTGCTCTATTTGGCCCTCGATATATTGGATGATACCTTACATATAGTTAATGACAGATCATCTTTTCTCAATCTAGGGATTTAAATACTAATCACTTTTGGAAAGAGGTGAAGAATGAGTCAAAAATCTGACAACTTTGGTACTGGGTGAGACAGTACCTTGGAAAATTTCTCAGAAATAACCAAAGGACCTTTTTGGTGGCAGTAATTTCTGGTAATGGAGTTCAAAGAGTCTTGTGTTATTATGATTTGAGTAAATTAGGAAGTTCATTATACATAGTGATAGGGTAGGGAGGACAAAATAGGTAGGATATGTAGAGAAACAAGTTATTTATAGTTGGAATCTTGTTTTTCTATACTCTCAGTTGACACTTTAAAACTATTTCTTGAGAACACAAAAAATAGGCAGACTGATAGCAGTTTCTTAGCGTAAAGGGAAAACTTTAGAATGTGATGTCAAAGCTACACTTCTAGAAAACCAATGGAACCAAAATTTTAAAAAGAAAAAATTCCAAGTGATTATTAAATTAACTTTCACTATCAAGACTTGTTAGATATATTATCAGGAGACTCATTAATTTCTATCTGAAAAATTTTCTCTAATTTTCAGTTCTAACATTGTTTCCTAACTTTAGAACTAAAATAATTTTCCTCATTTGGTCACTATACTTTAAATCTTAGGCACTCAAATATTACTTGTTTTGATTTTAAGGACAATTTCTAGCACTTATAAAGTTTTGCAGTTTACATTCTGGTCTCTGATAATTATTTTATTATATAATTATATGTGATACAAGTACTTTGTGATCATCTCATTGCTATTACCATTATTATTATTATTATTATTATTATTATTATTATTATTATTATTGTTTCACATACCAACAATTAAGGTTAAAAAAATGAAGATTTTTCTCAAGATTATTAGGTATTGAAAATTAGAAACTAATTATTCACATCACAAAGTTCTCCTTTGGCTTACAGAAGCTTTCAGAGTGCTACTTTTATAAATAGGAGCTTTCCCCTAATACATTAAAATTACCAAAATCTTATTACAGGCCACATATTGAGATATATATTGTTTACATCAAGTAAGAATACTTTTATTTCCATAATTCTTTCAACATGAAAATGTTCTATTCTGGCCATGCTGAATTTAAGCTACCTATTAAATCCCTGGAGCCTGAAGCACTAGAAGGAGGTAGAATGAAATTGCATACAAAAAGGAAGAGTAGATAGAAAAGAGCATAAAACAAAATAAAGTAAAGCCAGTAAATCCCTACAAGAAAAATCCAGAGAAGTAGCAGGAAACTGTAGGTTTTTGAGAAGTCATGAATGTACATATATTCATTCTCTGTGGGAGGAGAGATACTGTTAGCACTGAATTGTGCTTCATCCCCACCTCCCCTTTTTCATGAGTCAGAGTCCTAAACTCCGATACTCAGAATGAGACTATTTAGAAAATAGTGTCTTTACTGAGGAAAGTGATTTCAAATGAAAGTGATTTAGGGGTGGGCTCTAATTCAATATGCCTGGTGTCATTATAAAAAGATTAGGGCACACAGGCACGCACACACACACACACACACACACACACACACACACACATCTTTATGAAGACAGACAGAGAAGACAGTAATCTGAAGCCAAAAAGAGGGGCCCTGGAGAAACCAACTCTGCCAACATCTTGATCTCAGGCTTCTAAAATACAGTTCTGCTGTCTAAGTCACCCAGTGTATGGTATATTGTTATGGCAGCCCTACTTGACTAATCCAGGTAGCATGAAGATGGATAGCTCATTTCAAATATTACAGTGATGAGGGAAGGAAACAATGTTCTCTCAAGCAGACAAATTCACTTATTGCCAGATTTTCCTGGCTTCTGCGCGATACTACTATGTCCTGAAAATCAAGTTTTAAGGCATACCAATGTGTGCCCACATTTATAACTAGGTTTATTGTCAAAAGAAACCATAACAATTCTATTGCTGAATTCTTACAAATAATCAACCACCAATAAAGATAAGCAAATCTTAAAAATATGAAGAAGAGATGAAGGTTTTGGGAGATGCTGCCTTGTCCTGGTTTTAAAATAAAGGAAAGGGAAATGACTAGCAACCAAAATGTTTAACAGAGATTGATGACTTTTTTCAATACTCATTCTCCCTTTCTTCTCTTCCCAAGAACATAATACCCAAGTAAATTTTACCCAAGTAAATTTTAGCTAGAATATACATAGTCTGCCTTCTATGATGTGCTCAAGCTTTGAAAAATGAGAAATAGACAAAGGCAGATCTTAAAGAAGGAGCATGTTCTTTTAACCTTGCCCTCTTTCCTCCAACTTGGAATGTAACCATGATTACTGGAGACTCAGCAGCCATGTGGTAGAATGCCCTCTGAGAGCGGCCCAAGCAACAAGAAATAAGTTGAGTCCTGACAACTTGAAGTAGCACACCAGCTCTAAAATAAACTCCTAACTTGCTTGTCACTATTCTACCGCCCCCCCCCCTTTTTCATTTCCTGTTACTCATAATTAAATCATCTAAGCATCTAAGCATTTCCACAGGCAACTTTACAGTAAAATAAATCAAATCACTACAATGGAAAATGTTCAGTAGTAGGAGTTGGGTGTGGAATGGAGGAGAAATTGAGATGGAAGAGACTGATAGTGATCTGTGAGGCTAGCCCACAGAACGGGGATCCTGGAAAGCATGTCCAGGTCCAACTTTAATGAAGTCGAGATGCCACATATATACCCCAGCCAGGAAATGTTACAATGATGTATGAGGAAGTAGCAAAGTGTATGTGACATGCAGCAGGCAGGATGCCGGGCTGTGTGATAACAGGAGAATTTACCTTTGGGGGCAACAGTCATTACTAATAGGTCAAAAGTCTCTTGGGACATTCCAAAGAGGTTAGGAAGCTGGGTTACAGATGAGAGATGTGCTGTTGCCCACTCTCTAGTAAGCCAGAGGGGGCTAGAGAGATAGGAGGTGTTCCTCTTATCTGAAGCTCCATCTCTCTGCCTGCTTCCATGTTCCACATTTCCCTCTTTTTAGCTTTTAAAAAAGACCACAGAGACCTTAACAGGTCCAAAGAATAATAATTGTCAGCATAACAATATCAATCAACATCTTACAAATTAAATAAGCTCCCCAATTCAAAGGGTTAAACCAAGATAAAATTAAGCAAATTTAAGGATGCAATTGTCTCAAAACAATTTGCATAGAGTACAGTGTTTTGTTTGTTTGCTTGTTTTGTTTTTTGCAATGTGTCAATCTCATGCAGTAGGTGATGTCTGATAGCCAATTTTTGAATCATAGACGACAGTTCTGTTGTTTATCATTGAGACATTCTTTAAGCTGTTTGGATCTCAGCATGATAGAATACCATTGTAACAGTGGCTGTGGCCAGGCAAATGAGCACAAATATCGATGACACTAGGGTTGTGAAGAATGTTCATCATCAGTGCTTTAGCAAGCAGGCCACAACATCTACCTTGGATGAACCTTGGATAAACATCTGACCATGGTTCATTAAGATGAACTGAAATCAAAGCTTGTTAAGCGGGACGAAGCAAAAGAAGGAGAAAGTATCCACTTTTGGAAGAATTTAGACATGAGGTAATAAAACCTTATCGCCAAAACAGTGGTCATATTAAAAGTAGCAATATATATCCACTATGTATAAGGTGACTGTACACAAGTTAGCACTGGCACATTGCTGTTATTAACCCTCTGTCGTACATGAAGGGTATAGTTACCTCTTTGATTTTTGTTGTAGAATTATTATAAATTATCAGGGGTCTTATGCCTTACACAGAGCATGTGAGGTGCCAGTAGATTTGTTGCAAGGATCTGAAAAGTGTAGTTTGTTAGTGAGGCTGGAATGAGAACCTTGGGGAATTGGATAGTGTAATCCTTCCAGAAAGGTGAAGTTTTTGGCAGTGAATTGAGTCCACTTAGGGATGCATTTTTTAAAATTTATTTTATTGATTTGTCACAATTGTGCATTAATTGATCCCTCCTCCCTCCATATCCTCCCTCCGTATCCCCCCTCCAT